>VUQS01064025.1:4834-27186 GCA_015108495.1 Heterochromis multidens
GACACAGAATTATTACAGGGACCGTTAACCCAAAAATTTGTGTGTGTGTGTGTGTGTGAATGAAAAGAGAAATCTTAGGGCAGAAAAGCAATTCCTTCAGCCTGTCTGGAATAAAGTCAGCACATGTTTGTGCATGTGACAAATATCTCCGTATAAAATTGAGAGATGAAGAAGACGGTGTCCAGTCCACGGCTGTGGCACTGGCTCAAGTCTATTTTATGTATGTATGTGTAGGTGAATAGGGGGCATTAAGGCATGAACGCACTGCTAGCTTGTCACCATCAAGGGTGTGTGCGGGTGTGTGCCTATGTGTGGTAAGGGATGAATGCACTGCTGACTTGTCAGAGTTGTAGATTTTGCCTAAAGCAACTTTTTCTTGTTTACAAAGTTGTATTGTGAGTTTCTCCAGATAATAGCATCAGCTCAATGCCACAGATACAAATGCAAAAGTACATACAGCTGTGTAAGCATAAATACGGGCTACAGTGTTGCAGAATCTGCCTTATAACACTTGTCCATACAAAAGAGTAATAGCAGGATCTTTTTGTCACAAACTGTTTCTTAAGGCCACATATACGGTAGCATAATTTTGTGACACATTTTAAGATAGTTTCATCCACCATCCAATTTTACCATAGTCAAAGGAAATTAACACCCACTGTTATTTCAAGATAGAAAAACAAGACATTTCCTGTAACACAATGATGCTAATTCATCATTTGTACAGACACAGTCAAATCCTCTTTTTATGCAAATTATAACTCGCAGCACACTTTCCACAACGACGTCTTACCATTAAAATATCAGGGTTTCTTTACAAATGCCTCTAATTTCTTATGAAAACTCACAATGGGTTCTGCAAGAGTTCACATACAGAATAAAATTGCATGCTTTTTAGAGCATACGGGAAAATTTAACCTAGATTCGAATTACATTGCCCCTATTTTGTGGCAAAATGCTGTACATTTTAAATGTCAAGCTAAGTAAATACATTTTTCATATGTTTATCTTTGCTAAAGGCTTGAATTGACATTAGACCTTGATTTGAAAGCTCGAAGACAGGAAAGAGAAGCTATCCATGGTGACACAGTCTATCGATATACACTGTAGTTAGAAATTGTATGGTTTCCTCTACCTGCAATCTGCCAATAGAATTTAATTTTATTGGAATTCAAGGGACTGAGAGGTTGTAACTTAAGTGACACTGTATGATATTACTTAAGTCAAACATAAAGGTAACATCAGGTCCTCATGGTCCACACAGGTAAAATGGAAATATGCATAAATGGCTACAACAATGTAAAGTTTCTTTGAGATTAGGTCTCAGTTTTGATCTTAATCTAAGCCTAGTAAGTGTGAAACTAGGACTAGGACTAGCCTTAATTCTTTGTGGCATAGATTCAACAGTGCTGGAAACATTCCTCAGAAATTTTGGTCCATATTGACATGATAGCATCACACATTTGCTGCAGATATGTCGGCTGCACATCCATGATGTGAGTCTCCTGTTCCACCACATCCCAAAGGTGCTCTATTGGATTGAGATCTGGTGACTGTGGAGGCCATTTGAGTACAGTGAACTCACTGTCATGTTTAAGAAACCAGTTTGAAATTATCTGAGATTTGTGACATGTTGTGTTATCCTGCTGGAAGAAGCCATCAGAAGAGTAGTACATTGTGGTCATAAAGGGATGGACATGGTCAGCAACAATACTCAGGTAGGCTGTGGCATTTAAACAATGCTTAATTGGTGCTACGGGGCCCAAAGTACCACACCCTTACACCAACACCAGCAGTCTGAATGGTTTATTTAAAGCAGGATGGATACATGCTTTCATGTTATTTACACTAAATCCCCACCTGTCTAAATGACACAGCAGAAATTGTGACTCATCAGACCAGGCAATAGTTTTCCAATTTTTAATTGTCCAATTGTGGTGAGCATGTGCAAATTGTAGCCTCAGTTTCCTGTTCTTAGCTGACTGGTTTGGCCTTCTGCTGCTGTAGCCCATCTGCTTTAAGGCACAGCGTGTTGTGTATTCAGGGAAGCTCTTCTGCATCCCTTGGTTGTAACAAGTGATTATTTGAGTTATTATTGTCTTCCTTTGAGCTTGAAGCTGTCTAGACATTGTCACTGGCACTTCAAGGCATTTTTACCCAGAGAACTGCTACTCACTAGATATTTTCTCTTTTTCAGACCAGATCTCTATAAACCATAGAGATATTAATTTGGGAAAATCCCAGTAGATCAGCAGTTTCTGAAATACTAAAACTAGCCTGTCTGGCACCAATAACCATGCAACATTCAAAGTCACTTAAACTGACTTTTTCCCCATTCTGATCCTCGGTTTGAACTTGAGCATATCGTCTTGATCACATCTACCTGCCTAATTGCATTGAGTTACTGCCATATGATTGGTTGATCAGATGTTTGTGTTATAAGCAGATGAACAGGTCTACCTAACAAAGTAGCTGGTGAGTGTATACATGTTAATATTGTCCACTGAAGGCAGTAAGTAATCCAGTAATGCACATTACGACAAACAATTAAAGCAAAACATTCCCTCTGCACCATACACACAAAAATAACACAGTATATATGTACATAACAAGCACAAACTTACCGGTTCAGTCAACTCAAGAACATTAGCCTTATAAGTGATGGGACTACAATCACGGGTGTTTCCAACAAGTGTACATGGTAGAAACATGGGACCCAAATCATCACCATCCAGTACATCCACAGTTAGTGTGGTGGTGGCTGTTCGACGCTCACTTGGATTAGGGGCTCGATCCTAGACAAAAAGAGAGCTTTAATGATTTTTTTTTTTTTTTGCTGATACTGCACAATTATGTGGCTAGATTTATCTTTGTGTCTTGAATGAAAAGTGACCAGGAAATCACATCAAGGAAAACATGTAATTATACATAGAGGCTGGTTTTTATTTGATATGTTGTATCTAATGTACAGCATTCAACTCTTGCAGATAGCCTGGATATGATAAGAAACAAATTTGTTTGCTCAACCAATGTATACACAGTAATGTACACCAAAAATCTCTTTTTGGCTTGCATGACCCAAATTTAGGAAAAATACACATTAAAACAGCAGATTACCTAAATTCCAGTAAAGCAGAATAACAAATAGGGAAGTATAGCATTCACTGCTCCCACTCCCATCTGTTGCTCTTAGATTGAGCAAAATTATTCAAAACTATACACAGGAAATTATGTTCAACATCTGTCAGGTGTTCCAGACTGGCAAGGCATTAATGGATTTATTAGACAGAAAAGAAGTCAGTTTCCTCTACCTTAAATGCAAGTAGATGTTAAGGATAAGTAAAGTTCCAAAATTTTGGTCTCACCCACATAAATTAAGAAGAGAAAACACAACTTAATTATTAATTATTATACACTGGTTAGTACTACTGTAAGTTAACTGCTAACCGCTAACCCCACCTCTTTTATTTATTTATTTTTTTTAAAGATCCTTCTTTGCATTGTAAAAATGACAAGACATTTTCACACTTTATGACACTTCATGACAATTAATTATAGTAAAACTGTCTTTAACATTTTGCTGGTATTTTTTTTAACAAAATTTTATTGTTATAACAGAAGTTGGTATTCTGTTCAAAGAAGAAACTCCCATGTGTGTTGGAATTACAGGTTGCTTTTGTTTTGTTTGTATGCTTCTAAGGACTCATGTAACTTTTGTTTTCTGTAAAAGTTAATTCAAAAATGCAGTGTATTGTTTTTTTTATTATCACAAACTTAAAGTCTTGGAAAAAAAAAGATAAAAAAAAATGAACTTGAAAAAAATGTATGACATCTGACGGATGATTATATTGTGTTGAAAGAAGAAACAGGAATCTTAGAATTCTTTCTTAGTGAGAATGTTAGTATTGTGGGAAGGTCTGAGGCTTTTGAAACAAGAAACACTGAAATTTATGACCTTGGTACACACAAAATGAAAAATGGATGTGTTCACATACTATTAAGTTTGAACTCAAAAGAAGACCTTCAGTAGGCCCTAAGCTGGGTTTCAGTGAAACCCTCATAAAAATAAAATAAAAAAATCCACAAAAAACACTGTCTTACTGAGACACTGAGAGTAAAGATTCTCACAAACTTTTATGTCTCCTTAAGTCATGTATCATCTGTTGCGTCTACATTTTTTAATCTACTATTTATTTGCACAAGAAACTGTATAAATTCACAGGAAACAGTCAACAAAACTACTGTGCTTTCAGCTTTTATATAAAGACAAATAAAATATAAATTTTGTTTTACTTTTTAATGTTCTCAGAAATAAATAGCCAAATACGGCACTGCTACACTATTACTCCTTGTAGTTGTACCTACTACTAAAGTACAATTACAAGAAACTCAAACTCTATACTCAACAGTCAGTGCAATCACCACAAAGCCACTCCTTACTTACAAAAGAAACCCATAAGATAGTATCTGCAATCCAAAGTTTGAGTCATCAAGATTTCTATCAGTTTCACATTTTATGTTTGCATATCAGATATCACTTTCCACCCCTGTTCAGATAAAACTGTTTTCTGCCATTAAACCCTTCTACAGTTGCACAACTTAAGCAATAGCCAAACAAGATAAAAGGGATAAAACCTTAATTAAGTTTTCTTAAAGTTCCTGTTTTACTATTACTTAATCACATCAAATCATTGCATTACATTACACTCTCAATTACTTGACAGTAAAAGAAAGAGACTGGGGCCTCTGGAAAGAAATAATCTCTTAAAAACACTGTACCAAAACACACAAAGTTCTTGAAACATACTTTTGTCAAACATCTTTAATAACCAAGACAAAAGTTACCTACCAGCTAGAAAGTGAAAGCGGACAACAGTAAAAGAATGCAATAATCTATACTCTGCCCATATTTTTTTTAATATGGTTTAAAGATTGAATAAGTCATCTAGATTTCCATCAGTTTCACAGAGGAGTTGCCCCCTGCTGGGTTCATTGCTATAAGCTATGCTTGCTGAGAAGCTGTGACATCACTCAGTGATTCATGAATTCCCATTATGAAGCCCCAAGCTGAGCATGTTTGCCATCACCATCTTAGTGTTTTGAAACTGGACATGACAAGAGAGGGATGGCTCTAACATTGAAACTGAGAACACTGCACGGTCAATGGCTAATGACTTGTGATTGACGAGTCATTAGCCAATGAGCATACTGGATAATTGTCTATTCTGACTCTAATAATGACCATACTTCACAAAATGAACTTCATGTTTTATTTAATGTAAACTGAAACCAGGCCAGGTTTCAATTCACAGTTCCAGGAACTGAGGCCATGAAGTCATCAGGAAAGTCTTTACAGAGCAAAAGAGCTGAGGGCCATATTTCTACAGATTTCTTTACAACTGGAAGTCTTTTTCCAACCAGAGGAGTGCTGGGTATTAAAAAGAATGCAGGTTTAAGGCAAATTCCCACTTGCTTCAGTTTTCTGACCTGGAAGATAAGCTACAGTCAATGACCTGGACACAATAAGCAAGTTTAGCATAACGACTGAAACCACAGTCTTTAAAAACATCACCTGAATTCAACTGAATTCATTCTCACAATATTGAATATGTATTCAGACATCACAGGTTATCGCACGGGGCGTATATACCTTTTCTCTAATAAAAGCACAACTTAAATGGTCAGCCATGTTCCAAGGGTTTTTTCAATGGTGGCATGTGGTCAGTAAGCTTAAGCTTTTGCTAAGAATTTATAGTCAGCAAATTCAAAGCTACTCAAAAAACCCTTAATACTATATTCAGACATACAGTGAATATGTCACCCTTTCAAGCAGCCAGAAACATTAATCTTACAGTGTACTGTTGACTCTCAATAGTGCTTTCAGGGTAAATGGGCCTTGAGACATATGAATATTTTGCAGAATGCTTTGTTGAGAACTGCTTTTGAAAGGTTTTCTTGACACAATAAAAAACTTTTTTGGCACAATCAGCAACGCAAACAATTTTCTATCATGCTTCAGCTTAAGATCCTTCAAACTTCAACTACAATTTCCCATGACTGTGCTTTGCTTATTGAGTGAAAATAACTATAAGCTACCTTTATAAATAAAACATACACAGAGCTCAGAAATAAAAGGAAAACAATTTGGTTAACAGAGACATTAGTGATAATTAAGGATGCTCTAAGAGATCCCTGAAGGCTCACACAACAATACAGAAATAGTGAGAAAAGCTGCATAACATTAATGTTACTATGATAATACAAATTTACATAAAAAACAACACTCCAGGCAGCAGACTACACTCCTACTCATGAAAGAGATGGTTTATTTTCTTTAGCCATTTTTATGACAGGTCTGACATGAAAGCCCTTCCTTTCAAAAGTTTCATTTTCATATATGATTAAAAAAAACAAACAACCCTCAGACAGCTGCAAAGTTCAAGCAAATAAATACAAATAAACGCTTTAAAAACAAATTTAAAAAACTTACATTTGCCTGTATGATGACTAGATATCTTGTTATTTCCTCATAGTTGAGTCTTTCTCTGAGAACTACAGAGCCAAACAGTGTCAGGGGGATGTCAAAGGTTCTGTTAGCTGTCTGAAAGACAAACAGATACATTACACACATCAAGAGTGAGTCACAGTCAGGGTCGACCATTCATACTTTCTCTTTCCTTAGAAATTTGACAAGGAATGCATTAGACTTGTAATGTGTTTTAGCAGTAGAAGTGTCAGTTTCAATATCATGCTAAATTATGATGAACAGAGAAAAAATGATGAACAGATGAACAGAATAAAAAACTAAAGACTGATTTGTGTTTATGAAATAGGTTAGAAGAAGATATTGATAGCAATCTACAATCTACAATCTACTTCTATTATTGTAGGGTCTTTACCTTACAATATAAAGTGCCTTGAGGTGACTTTTGTTGTGATTTGGTGCTATATAAATAAAACTGAATTGAATTGAATTGAATTGAATTGAAAACAAAAAGAAAAAAAGACATATTCGAAAGAGCTGAGATTCAGATATCAATTTTTTTTCAAAGTTTGCACAGATAAATATAGGCAAAACATTTCAGTGTTTGCAGGATATTACATTGTTCTTATCATACTAATAAAATTTCTTGTGAACACATAAAATAACAGATAAAAAACTATGCTATAATTGACTTCATGAAGAAAGTTAATTATGCAGTCTTTAGCAATAATCAGTCATCTCTGAACAAAAACTGTCTATAGTCAGTCTGTTACTGAGCTCAGTTAGTTTAAAAAAATGTTTTAATATTTTTATTACAAAATATTATTATTAAAATTTTCAAGCCAAATGTTGGTATAACATAAATTTTTATTTTTAAAAATAAATGGGGAATTATAATGTAAGTGCTCCTTTGTGAATGTTGGTTGTGTTTTGCCTAACTTTGCTGGAGTGCATTAGGAACATACATCCAATTTGTAACTTGTTTTTAAAAACTGGAGCAGATGGTTAAAAAATTATGGGCCAGATTTACTAACGCACTGCGCCAGCGCAAACTGGGTTTTGGCGTAAAAAAAGTACTGTCGGTAAGATTGCGTGTAAGAGGTGTAAGAGGTGGGAACTCAAAGATAATTGAGACTGACCCTGTTGCATATGTATTTCTGCAAGTTCCTTTTTCAAGGCGCAAAAATATTGGGAGGAGAATATTTCAATCAAGCGTGCAAACTGATTTACTAACGTTTGTGACATGCAATTTACTGCTAATTTCACCGATATTTAACGCCGAAAAAAGTATGTCTGATTTTTTTGCTTGATATTGAAATGAACTGACTGCGCTTGGGTTAAGAAAACAGCGCAATTTTTGTAAATCACACATGACTGCTATTTGGAGATTGCACTCATGCTATTTTGTTCTGTTTAATAAATCTGGCCCTATGACTTCTAACAGCAAATTTGGTGAGAAGAAAAAGTTAACTGTGCTCAGTCAAATTTTTAAAACAGTACTGCTTTAGACTCCAGTGTCAAAAAGAAGAAAGAGGAAGAATAAAGAGGCAGAAACACTACAACTGCTTATGCAGCTTTGCTGCTTGGTCTCCAGTGAATTTATAACCAAGCTACACCATGTTGACAGAGATCAGTGGGCAAATGGATGACCTACTGGGTCTCTCGGATTGTACTGGATGGTGTACTCTATCTGTCCATTGGGACCATCATCAATGTCTGTTGCCCCATTGTTTCCCGAGAAACCAGAAAAGATAGTAGTTCCAACTGGAGTCAGCTGAAAACACAACAGAAAAAGAGAATTCAGTATCTTTCTCTACAGACTCTCAGCACAACAACCAAAACTGTGTTTGTCTTGTTTTCTAGTTTATTGTTTATTTCTTTCAGGGGCGATGTACGCAAAGAGAAAAGATGCTTTGTACCAGATTTAGCTGCTAGCTAATTTCCATCTGCAGTCCCTGGGCAGGTAAAAAACAGTGAGATGCAGTTAAGTCTATCAGCAGAGACACGCATACACACACTCATGTACCCGCATGCATGCGCAAACACACACACACACACACACAGGAACATATGATAACAAGTGGAAAGCAACTCAAATATCAAAATGTTAATCACATGTATACAAAATAATACAAAAACAAGAAACAGTTATCATTAATTAAATATCAGAAACTGATCCTCACAAGACTGAGTACTCAAACTCTATTTCTTCAAATCACGAGAGAAGATACAGAAGTCTGTACCAGTTTTCAAATTATTTGGAAGCATATTCCAAGCCTTAATTGCTTTATAGGAGAAAGCTGATCGCGTAAAACCGGTGCCTTGCTTAGGCTCATTTGCTCACAGCACGGCTGGACAAATCTCCTCAAAGGTGGCAGAGCAGCATTTTGGATAATCATATGTACTAAACATATGTCTGGATACAATATTAGACTATCAAAACTTAACATATTATATTTAGAAACTATATGACAATGGTGACACTGATATGATTTTCTGTCTATGTCTTTAAGAGCTTGTTTGTAGTCTTGTGACTAGCATGACATACAGTAATGAAAGTAAGATAGAATGGTTGTGTTCATGCATGTTTTAGATGTATCAACTATCTAATTCTAGTTCCTAATATGTTTTTAGCTATGCTATATTTCAGTATATGACACATCTTTTTAATATGCTTTTTAAATGTAAGCATTGACTCCAAGGTAACCCCTAAATATTTAAACACATCAACATTTTTTGAACTCTTTTCCATCAACATGGGTGTTTGCGAGAACACTTTGTGTTTATTCAGAGAGAACATGGTCACTGTTTTCTCTATATTCAGAGTAGCACATTACTGTGAGTAATAGAGGTAGTTAAAATGTCTTCATATTTCTTTTGCTCTTGAGTTTGATAGTGTTGAGATAATTTTATTTACTTTCTCATCATCTATGTAATTAAAAGTCAAAGTAGTTGTACTAGTTAAAACCATGGGGGATTGCATTTCTGCAGGACTAGCACTGAGCTCCAAAACAGAATTAAGGAAATAATCATTAACATGATTTGCAATAACTAAAGTATCATCTTGTATGGTCCCATTTGCTATAAGATGTATGGATACACTTTTCAGGTGCTCTTTTTCTAAGAGTTGATCAATACTTTTCCACAACAGTTTAGTATTTCCTTTTGTCTGTCTTATGATCTCAAGGAAGAAATTCTTTTTGCTTTTGCCTTATTAAGACTTTTATAAACTAATGAGTCAGGCCATGATTTTAGAGATTTTTAGGGCTATATCCCTTTGTCTCATTAATTGCTGTAAAACACTATTGAACCAAGGCAAAGTTCATTGTTTGTTATGCTTCTGAGGCACAGTTTTAGTTAATCTGGATAAAAGTATCTTGAATGTATACATTAAGTCCTTTCAGACCTGTTCACTGTTTTTATCTTTAACTGTCTTTCCTATTGTGTTTGCCTCATTTCATTGTCAAAATGCTGTATTTCTCTCTTCAGGATAATTGAAATGTATTTCATCCCTTTCTGACAGCATCATACAAACATCTACTCTCCATATGTGACAATGTTGAAGAAAGGATGTGTTAAAAAAACTTACATCCATTTTGGCTATCGGGGATCCTGACACTGTACAGAAAATAACTTACTGTTATATATTTTTGTGCTCAAATTTGTCATGAGAAGGAAGATTGTGCAGTTTTTGGTGATAGGACAGGGAGTGCAGTTTAACAAATGTTCTTTCTGCCTATAGTCTTTTCCTCTGTTTTTCTTCATCTCACTAGTGTGAGTATTTGCTACAGTAAAACTCATCACTCCATCTCCTAGAAGTAGAAAATTGTGTGACCCAAATGCTCACAATTATATTATAACAAGTCAATGTCAGAAGAGATTACAGTAATGACCAAAAATGTGTAGGCAGAAGCCATAGCTTAATTACACCTACCCTTTCACAGTATAAATGAATTAACAAACTATAATTAATTCAATACAATATGCTATAAAAATGTGGAACATGCTTCAAAGGTGAAATAAAAAGTGGATAAACACACCTCTAACTTCGACCCATTGGTTTTAAACTGTATACATGCTATGTCCATTATATGGTATAGATGCCCTGTCGGTGTTATACTAGCAGCAAACACCATGCAAGCATGCTTTGTAGTTAATCTATGTGGATTTCAGGTTAAACTAAATTAAAAACCAAATATATCCTCTGGAATGTAGTCAGCTTTATGTGTAGTATGTACATGAATTATTAGTGATGGCCTAAAATTTATTTACAGTTGATGGCAGAAATGGTCTCAGTGGAAGAGTGGCTGTCAAGAAGCCATTCCTAAGGAAGGGAAACAGGGAAAAAAAGCAGAGGTATGCCAAATTATATAAGAACTGGACTGAAAATGAGTTATTATTAATCTCTGGCTCTCTTCCACAGCATGTCGTTGTCTTCCTCCCTTCACCCTCAACCGGTCGTGGCGGATGGCTGCCCCTCCCTGAGCCTGGTTCTGCCGGAGGTTTCTTCCTGTTAAAAGGGAGTTTTTCCTTCCCACTGTTGCCAAGTGCTTGCTCATAGGGGATCATCTGATTGTTGGGGTTTTCTCTTCTCTCTGTATTATTGTAGGGTCTTTATCTTACAATATAAAGCGCCTCAAGGCGACTGTTGTTGTGATTTGGTGCTATATAAATAAAATTGAATTGAATTGAATTGAAAATGACTGGCAGCAGGTCATTATGGAGTGATGAATCCAGTTTTGAAATTATTGGTTCCAATCACCGTCAATACAATACAGAGGAGGTCAGGAGAGAGGTACAACAGTGAGTGTCTACAGCCATCTGTAAAACACGATGGAGACTCTGTTATGGTTTGGGGCTGCATTTCAGCCAGTGGTGTTGGGGAGCTTGTCAAAATTTATGGAATTATGAATGCACAAAAGTACCATCAGATCCACGATGCAACATGATCTGGAAAGCGTCTGATTGGTAACAGCTTCATTTTTCAGCATGACAATGATCCCAAACACACCAATGGAGTAAAAGCATAACTGGATAGAAAAACGCACAATGGAACCCTATCAGTCATGGATTGGCCTCCCCAATTCAATTCAATTTAATTTTATTTATATAGTGCCAAATCACAACAACAGTCGTCTCAAGGCACTTAAATTGTAAGGTAAAGACCCTACAATAATACAATACAATAATCCCCAGAGACCAGACCTCAACATTATTGAAGCAGTGTGGGATCATCTTGACAGAGAGCGAAATAAAAGGCAGCCAACATCCAAAGAAGAGCTTTGAATGTCCTTCAAGAAGCCTGGAGAACTATTCCTGAAGACTACTTAAAGAAATTAAAAGAAAGCTGCCTAGGAGAGTTCAGGCTGTGTTGATGAATAAAGGTTGTCATACCAAATATTGACTTTCAAGCTTGTTAGAAATGTACTAACTGATTTTCCTTATGTACTGTGTATTGTGTACTAATGTACTGTATATTTACATGTTTTAATAAATTGCTGCACGTTTTCCCATTTTCCTAGCAAAATCTAAAAAACAAAAAGATTTTTGCACTGTACTGTACAATAGTTTGTTGTCACAGTTGTTTACCATAACTTGTCATTTGTCAGCCAGTAGTTTTGATTCATTTTTTTTCTTTAAATTTCAGTGACTGCACATTTAGAAAAATATTTCATTTTCATACAGAGAACAGATAAGACATGCAGAAAGAATGACATTCATTTTGATTTCATTTTTTCTGAGAGAAATTTTTAGGGTGCAAGTTGTATACTTGCCACAGTACATGGAAGAAAAGAACTTTGCAGAATATATATGTTGCCGTTCTATATTTTTCCAGCCATGTGCCAAGGGATCTGTGATTACATGTCAAAGCAGAAGTTTAATCTCCAGACAGCACGAGAAACATTCGCGATTAAGTTTAATTCAGCTGCTGCACCAATGATTTGTTACATCATTTCCCTCAACAGGGTTATCTCTGCCTCCCACTGAACTCACAATGGTCTTCAGAATGTCCCATGCTGTCACTTTGCCACTTCTGGATACAGCTGTAATGAAGCAACTCCAGACTCAAGCACCAGTGCCAGCTCATGAAATCAGCCACAGTGATCACCTTGTACTCAGAAAAAAAAATACTCAGTGAACTCATAAATTGTGTCCCAGACATCCTTATAAATAACCATATATCCTCTGTCTGTTTTGTCAGTCTGCCTCACTTTCTTTAAGACAACATTTCTTAGATATAGACAGCTAAAAAGAAGAGTAGATTGCAATAGTTGTGGATTAACACCTTTTGATATTAAATTTACTGCTTTGGTTGGTTGGAGTTCTGGGGGCAATAGAAGTGAACTAGACAATAGTTGTCTGCCTAATGAGCAGACAACTCACTCAGATCCAAATAAATGTGCTACTACTTTTAAATTATTACCCACATCTGAATAAATGTTTTAATTTTTTAACTTACTACTGCCAAACGGAATGACTTTACCTTGGCCTGGCACAGGGATCGTATTTTTTACAGTGTATCTTCTTAATTGTATAGTGGACTTTGTTAGTGAATGGAGGAAACTATTACAGTAGGAGTAATGAGGAAGTGGAAATGTGTAAAAGGTGATGAGGTGAACAAGAAGGAGCGACAACCAGAAATATATAGAGTGTGGCAGCAAAAAGGTGGAAAAGGTTGAGAAAAGGTGACATAATGAAGATGTGGGAGTGGTGAGGGGGCATATAAGTGTGTGTGTATGAGAGAGAGCGAGAGAGAGAGAGGGAGGGAGAGAGAGGGATGGAGAGGTGTTCTGCAAAAACAGAGGAGAGGCCAAAAGAAAGAAAGGGAGAGACTGAGAAGACAGATTGAGTTGGACAGGCTGTGGAAGACTGTATAATGAGATATTCTGCCGGGACCGCTAGGTCTGTGCTGGCAGCAGGCTACATGTATCCTTGTCCAGCTTAAGTTTGAACCTCCTCTAGTTATATTTTTGCTTCTCCAGACTCTGGAGAACAAACTAAATGTGGGATTGGCATCATAAAGATTATTTTGGAAACCCCAGAATAACAGCTATAGATCGCTCATATAGTTGCCCAAAAACTGGGATTTTTTTTTTGTTCCCCCTACAGCTCACTGTGTTGCCCTTTAACTTTAGTATGACAGCAAAAATACACACAAAAAGCCAGGCAGTGTGTATCTATGCACTGCTGCATTTTCTGTATAAAAGGGTATGACTGACAGAACAGTAGTGGAAAAGCTTAGTGTACAGTACACTTGATCTGCTGTTTTCATATATGAATGAGCTGTAGCACATCCGCCCTCTGTTCTCCAGTCTCTAATCAATGATTTCAATACATGCTATCGTGACAGCGGCAGCTATGCAGGTAAGTGTAATGCATGGCTTTTGATTTAGATAAAAGAGAGAAAAAATTTCCACCGTATTGGTTTTTTCTTTTTTTCCCCCTTTGCTTTACTTGAGAGACACATTGTGTACGTTTCTGTGTGTGACCGGGTTTTACCTCATTGACGGCGACATAGTATCTCGGCTGCTGGAAACGCGGCGCATTGTCGTTGCGGTCTCGAACAACGATGCGGACCTCGTGTAAAATCACAGTGCCTATCAGCTCATTGGTACACTGAACCTGAACCACAATGGACTGAATATATGAGGGGGGCTGGAAAAGAGAAACAAAGGAGCAGAAAGAGACTCTTAAAATGTTAAAAGGTACAATTGTAAATGAAGTATATTTATCATGAGAAAAAAAAGGAAAACATTGCAGGGAAGACTACAGAAAGACTTCTGTTTACTTTTTTGTGCCAAATCACACAGTTGAAAAGCAAGTGCTGAATTACTTTACAAAGCAAAACAACGGGATGATGGATGTTTACTTAGATGAAAAGGAGCTAAAACCTTCTGAATTTGGTCTCCTGGGTTCAATTGAAATAAAGAAAAACTAGGAGTAAAAACAGCATTTGCTAAAGCAGCTATTTTACTTTTAATTTGATATACAGTAGTAGTAGTACCTGTATGCCACTACAGTGTGGAATTGCAAGACACACCAGAGAGTTCATTTTCTATCCATATCACAGTGACTGAAGAGAACTAATGAAAAATTAAAATAAAACCGTCCAGTTGCCTTACATCTCTATCCAGAACCCGTCCCGTGCTGTTTAGGTAAAGGGATTGTTTGGAAGGGTCAAGAATAACCCAGTGATCATTGTTGTCCCTCAGAGACAGAGAGATGGTTCGATCTCGACCCTCAGCCACACCGTTGATGTGCATGTTCTCCACCAACAACGTTCCTGAAACAGAATAAAAGCATGTTTAATAACCCATCAGCTCGAGAGACAGACACAAAGTCCAGAGTTTCTGGATGTAAAAAGTAGAATTCAATTACCTCTGGAGTTAAACTGAAACAGACAGAGAAATTGTTTGGTCCAAAATGATTAGTAAATGAAAAGGAAGCAGGGACATTTCAGACAGAACCCTCGGTTTTTCTTCATGTTCTCAATTAAATATATACCTGGAAATTATATGCAGGATGTAGCCAAAGTCAAGGGCAATTACATGGAGAAGCTTAAAACAGAGAGGGAGGGAGGGGTGGGGGGGATTTAGAACCAGAGAGTGGGGCTACTCTGCTTGCTTTGCTATAACTGTACCTGGAATACTGAAGACCGGCTGTCTAAAAAACATTTTAGACAGACTGGAAGATGCTAGAAAACAACAAATGTTCTAATGATTTGATTGTTTTTAGAATGAATTTAAAAAATCCATCAAAATATATTTTTAAAAAAGTAAACACTTTAATAAGACAGATGGCAAAATGGAATAAACTCGATTAAATTAACACCGTCATCGGTGGGTGGTGAAGTAATTTGGGAATGAGAAAAATACTAAAAGGTGAAGACAAAGACAGACAAATACAAACGGGAAGAAAAGACAATTAAAATGGCATCAGTGAGCTGTAGAAATTTAAACCGTGCATATCGTCTCAGAAAAAAACATTAAGAAACATAAGCCAAAGAGTCAGAGAAGGCAGGTTTCATGAGAAATGATAAAACGCATGTGTCACAAAAATGTGCTGTATTTATTTGTGGGTGACACTGTCAATGAAATTCAAACAAGGACTGCTTGTATTAGTAGTGAAGAACTGATGGATTCCAGACATAACTTTAGGGTTAGTCTTGTGTATTCCTTATTATACTTGGTGATGTTCTCATGCCAGTATGTGCAAAAACACAGTCATTACACATCAAGACTCTGTTTTAGTTTACAGGGAAATATTTAAACAGAAGGGAGGGACAAAAATATGAAAGAAAAAAAAAAGTCAAAAAAACAACCACATAAAAAAATCAAAATGTATCTGCTTGACTCCATTTGTACAGCTCCAAAAAACACAAGTGACCCATTACCAGATACTCCGCACTGCATTATTATTCAAAAACCCTATTGTGCCCCATCCTGCAGCTCACCATTAGACACTGGAGGGTTTTACTCTGTAGCAAAGATTTTCTGTGCCCATGTGTTTGTTCTTGCATGAGTGCAACAAATGGATTAGTTAATTAGGAGCAATAACTAATAATACATCTCACTTGCCATCTGTCCTTTCAACAGATGATGGCACATAAAGACTAGCGCTCTGTACTATGAACCAAGTTCAACTTGCCCTAACATCGGGAATCAGGCTAAGCGGTTACACGAATGTGGCTATTAACTCGACAAGTCAACCCAGGATTTTTCAATCTAGCTATGAGAAGGGTCAGCCACATACATTGACAGGTCTACTGGCAGTAGAGCAGCATATTTTACCAAGATGATCAAAGTATACTATAAGAAAAATATGAAGGGGTGAAAAACAGAATAGACAAACTACAGTATATAGCAACACAGCTGCTGCAGCCAAAGAAGCAGTAGGTGTGAGTAGGTTTGGTAGGAAAAGCATTGTACAATAGTGCAGTATTAAAAAAACACTGTATATATGTGAGCTTTAAGTGCTTTTATCCATCAGGAACTGACATATAATTTAGAACTGCATATTCCATTAAATGAACAGACTACTGTATATTGTTTGGTAAAAAAGAACTAAAACAAGTAAGTAGGCTTCAGCTACATGTAAATTTTACATAAGGTCAGCCAGTACAAGACTTAGGTGCTATTTTCAGGCTCACATCATTATATTAAATGTTATAGAAAAAATAAAATTGCTTTATAATTGCTTGCAGCCAACAGGAAAAAAAAAATAAAAGGAATAAAGTTGCCTAGGGACCTATATTTCTTATTGCTGCTCATTAGAGAAAGGTAAAAAAAACTTTATAGAGTGTCTCCAAATTGATCACTCAGTAGGCAAAGATACAGTAACCTGCTCTGTGAACCACCTTCAGACCTTGAAAACTGAAACCCAGGGCTAAACCTGAAGATCACAGTGCTTTTCTTGCCTTTTGTCAGAACTGTAAACTGACTCTGTTGGCAAAACAAGCAACTGCTTTCAAAAAATTGCTTTCATTCGTGTTCAAAATCAAACGGTTTTTTTTTTCATATATACAGAAGAACAAGCATTCATTACATGCTACAGCAAAATGTGTTTTTTTTTGTTTGTTTGTTTGCTTGTTTGTTTTTGTTTTCCCCCTGAATACCTCATCTTTTCAAACTGTTGGAGCACCTCCTTCTCTGTAATCTGGGAATCTCTGAGTTCCTGCACTGATATATTATTGAAATGATGGTAAAGACTGACCTGCTCTTACACTCATGTCTCTAACCTGGCTACATATGCCAGGTTACAAAAACTGAGAGGTGCACGACACATTTGGCACATCCCGCTGTTCAAAGGGGCAACAAGGGTGAGCATAAATTGGCCATTACATGCACTATCTCTACTCTGTCTCTCACTCAACTCACCAGCGTAGTCAGAGCATTCTGGACTGGTTTATCAACACTATTGGGTGTAAAACATGCTAAAGTAACTCACCTCTGTAATCACATCATATATTTCTGTATTGCAGTAATGTATTTAATTGCTGTACTAAATTTAGCAATCATTTTACAGCGATGTGAAGAAGAAAGTTTTCACAGGACTCCATGCTTCTGTGAAAGGCTAAGTGCACCCTTACTGCTTCCATAGGAATTGAGAGGGTAAGGAGAAGCCAGGAGCTGTTAATCAAATGCACTTGATTAATTAAGCAAATGTCATCACCTCTATAAAAGCAGAAGTTTTTACAGTTTGCTGGTCTGGAGCATTCAGGCGTGTGTTATCACAATGTCACAACCTTCCCAAGAGTGGACGTCCCAGCAAATTCACTCCAAGGTCAAACCATACAAGTCTCAGAGAAGCTGAAAAAAACTCAGGAGCTACATCTCACATTGTACAGGCCTCAGTTAGCATGTTAAATGTTAAAGTTCATGACAGTACAATTAGAAAAAGATCAAACCAGTGGGGCTTGTTTGGAAGGGTTACCAGGAGAAAGTCTCTTTTCTCTAAAAAAGAACATTGCAGCACAGCTTAGGTGTGCAAAGTTGCCTCTAAACAAACCACAAGACCTCTGGAACGATGTCCTTTGATGAGACAGATGAGACCGAAGTGGAGCTGTTTGGCCAAAGGGCACAGCACCACATCTGGCAAAAACCAAGCATAGCACATCATACCAACTATCAAGCACGGTGGTGGAGGGGTGATGATTTGGGCTTGTTTTGCAGCCACGGGACCTGGGCACCTTGCAGGTATCGAGTAAACCATGAACTCCTCTGTATACCAAAGTATTCTAGAGTCAAATGTGAGGCCATCTGTCTGACAGCTAAAGCTTGGCCCAAATTGGGTCATGCATCAGGACAATAATCCCGAACACAGCAGCAAAACTACAGCAGAATGGCTTGCAATAGCCAAGTCAACCCAAGTCAACATTTCTCTACAACAATGTGAGAGACTGATAAAAGCATATAGAAAATGATTACTTCAAGTTGATGCTGCTGAAAGTGATTCTACAAACTAGTGAATCATGGGGTGTACTTTTTTTCTTCTATTTCATGACTGTACTAAACAAACAATCATGTTGTTACTTGTGTAAGCTCTTCAATTATTATCATGATGGGAGGATTGGAAAAAAATAAATAGTGCATTTTTCATGTGCACTTGTGCTACAAGTAGCTGATTTCATTTTCTTTGGAAGGAGGATTAAAACAGCAGAGCGGTCTACAACTTTTGAAGTACAGACATTATTTTTGCTTTTATGTGTGCAAACTGCCCAGGCTTAAACAACTGTCCACTGTTGCTAACATGACATCAGTTCTTTCCAAGCATCTCCAAGGATAACTAACACAAGACAAGTAGTCACCCTGATGCAGAATCATGTTAAAGCTGAGTGTTTGCCAACCAAAACCAAGCTTGATTTCCAACAGGAAACATAAGCAGTGATGAGCCTCAACTGCAACCCATACCTGTATCTGAAGTAAAATCACTGTTGCTCCAACATTTTTCTGTGAAGTCCTGGTCGTAATGTATTACAATACAACACAGTGTTGTCAGTCACCCACCTAGAGGATCATAATCTTCGTGTGTTGTTCAGTGAACCTGAGTGCTATGCTGGTGGAAGCCTAGGATCACACAGATCAGACAGATGGAAGAGGAGAGGCCAGACTAAGAGTGATCCCTGGTCCTCCAGGTTGATAAACAAAAAAACCTTAGTAACAGAAACAGCAATTTAGATTTTGTTGCTGCCCTATGCATCCAAAGGCATAACAGTAGGACCTGACCTGACCTGACTGTCCATCAAATTTTAGCAACAAGTGTAAAGAATTCTGAGTTATTTTTGTGTGTAAGCAATGACATCCACGCTGTAATTTTATATAGATTTTTTTCAAAAGCATATGTGAAAATATGTCAAACTACTCAACTCAATTCAACTCAACTCAAATTCATTTATAAAGCACATTTAAAAACAACTTACATTGAGCAAAGTGCTTGCACAAAAGGGAAAAAAAAAGCAAACAAGGAGGGCTGTGGGTAAAAAAAAATGCTGGTTTAATAAAAAGGTATTGAATACTGAGAATATAGTTCAGAGAATGGGACTTGGTGTTTCAGCAATGTAAAAAAAAAAAGTAATAAAAATAAAAATAATGCTTTTCTCTTCTGGACTGTCATCAGTACACCTACAAACCACTGTGTGTATGTATGTGTGTGTGTGTTAGAGAGTTCTAGAAAGTTTTGGAATTAGAAATGAGAGATTTAGACGTGGAGAAAGAGGGAAAAGTTGAGAAGCAAGCAGAATTGTGTTTGCTTGCTGGAAAACTTCTCTTCTGTGCGCACACACCCATTTGCACACACAACAACATAAACACACACGCACTGAGCGATCTCATATCTGATCTGCAAGACATAAAATTGGGTCATGGCCTTCTGTGCTACCATGGAAACCATGTCAAATGCTTTGCTGTGATTCGCTGATTTTATATAAACGAGGAACTTTAATGAAATTGGTTTCTTTATATGAGAAATGGGATAGAAAATGGAATTCATTAGGGGACTTTCATTCCTTACCATCTTCTGGCTATCTCTCTGCTGGTTTTTCTGCTTCTGTCTAGCAAAATTAAGAAAAAAAATCCCCACCGAGATAGGCAAAGTGTCTATGCCTTGTATAACTGTGTGTAATTTGATACCATGGGCCATCTAATGTAAATTAGCTCTTTTCACAGTGACCTCACCTTATAGGATGTGTGACTGAATACGGTGCTCAGCAGCACCTGATTAAATTGACCCACGTGTTAAAGCATACAAGCAGAACCATATGAAGCCGTTAGTGTGTGTAGGTGTGTGCATGAAGAAGGAATTGGCTAAGAAAAAAGAAATACAAAGAGCATTTAGAGAACAAGTGAAATGAGAAAGGCAGCAGAAGGGAAGAAAGATTGGGTTGAGTGAGAGGGTGATATAAATAAAGAAAAAAGAGAATATTAGTAGTAAATAGAGAGAAAATGAGCATAGTGGCAGTGCATTAATAGAATTTTTTACAGGACATTAGCTTAACTGAATGTGGCTACACTGTAGATCATTTGGTTAAATGATCATTGTGCACCATTTGTCTGTTATGAGCCACCATACCTGTGTTGGGTAATCCAATCAGAACGCCCCAACAGTACGTGGACTATACGGTTTTGTATCGACCAGTTATACACCTGTGCTTGGGTGGATTAAATCTACAGTGACGTAACATCCAGAGTGTTCATTGACTCATACCACGTTAGGAGGCTTCTACATGGTGTCAGAAGACAGAACGGACTTCTCGCCAGCGAGTATATATTTTTTCCCTCTTCGGATACCACATCGTTTATCCTGCACCGCGTTAGCTTAAAAAAGTCACGGTCCTCCCACCATGGCAGACGGATTTCGCAGACCCGACCCTCTCATCTTTGAATCTTTGAAAACATTGCCGAGAATTGGCATGTTTTTGAACGGGAATATGATATTTTTATCGCCGCTGCACAGTCTGACAAGCCAGCAAAGACAAGGGCTTACATTCTCCTCAATATTGCTGGACCGGACGCCATTGAACGAGAACGCTCATTCGTTTATGCTCCTGCTGTGCGCGCGGCTGGTGCAGACGGAGAGATACTCACTCCTGCTGAGTCGAGAGAGGATCCGGAATGTTTGAAGAGAAAGTTTCGTGAAAGCTGCAATCCCCAGCACAACAGGACGATGGAAAGATACAGGTTTCACACCAGAAACCAGAAGCAAGGTGAGACACTTGAATCATTCATCAGCGATTTGAGGATCAAGGCTAAATGTTGTCACTTTGGAGACCTCACTGACGAGCGACTCAGTGATTGCATCGTGTGTGGTGTCGTTAGCGACACATTAAGAAAAGCTTTGTTAAGAGATAGTGAGCTAATGCTTGCTAAAGCCATTTCAATATGTCGAATATATGAGATGACTGAAAAAAAAATAGCAAGACGCTAGCAACACAAGTTACCAATGTTGACGCAGTAAACCCAGTTCTGAACAGCAAGCACAAGCCAAAGCTCCTATCATCTCCACAGACCGTCACAAATTGCTGCAATTGTGGAGGCAGCCATGCAGCTAAGCGGGACAAATGTCCAGCATTCGGACAACAGTGTCACAGCTGTAAAAAACTGAATCACTACAAAAGTTGCTGCAAGTCTAAACCGCGCAGCCATTATAGAGCTCACTCAAATAAACATACTGCAAGACGGACTGTGAACGAAATAGCAGTAAGTGAGCCAACATCTGAAGATGAAACATTTTACGTGGATGGCATTGAGATCGACAGACAGATTGATTGCATCCATGCTAATGCCAATGAGAAAGATGAAGGATTTGTCACAATACACATAAATGGCGAGTCCACTGAGATGAAAGTAGATACAGGAGCGAAATGCAATGTCATATCACTCAAGACTTTCAACAGAGTAAATGATGGAAAACAGTTTGTAAGGCAAGAGAAAGCTGCAAGCCTTGTTGCCTATGGAGGAACGAGAATTGAGACCAGTGGCACAGTTACACTACCTTGTTGCTTAAAGGAGCAGCGTCACACATTGTCTTTCTTCATAGTGGACAGAGAAGTACAGCCACTGCTAGGATTTCGAGCATGCATGGACATGGGCATTGTAAAAATGAGTCCTGAGGTCCACCAGGTCAGCACAGAAAACAACACAGACTTCAGCTCACAGATACTCACACAATACCAAGACTTGTTCAGTGATGAACTGGGGAACTTCCAGTAACATACTCGATGATGCTAGATCCCAATATACAGCCCGTGGTCCGTCCAGCTCACCGCATCCCCGTCGCGATGCAAGAAAGGGTCAAAGCTGAACTTGAACACATGCAGCGTATTGGCGTTGTAACACCAGTCACTGAGCCTACTGACTGGGTGTCCTCAATG
>VUQS01064027.1:0-17553 GCA_015108495.1 Heterochromis multidens
GCCCCAAAACATCACTGCTCTAGAGGAGATCTGCATGGAGGAATGGGCCAAAATACCAGCAACAGTGTGTGAAAACCTTGTGAAGACTTACAGAAAACGTTTGACCTCTGTCATTGCCAACAAAAGGTATATAACAAAGTATTGAGATGAACTTTTGTTATTGACCAAATACTTATTTTCCACCATAATTTGCAAATAAATTCTTTAAAAATCAGACAATGTGATTTTCTGGATTTCTTTTCTCAATTTGTCTCTCATAGTTGAGGTATACCTATGATGAAAATTACAGGCCTCTCTCATCTTTTTAAGTGGGAGAACTTGCACAATTGGTGGCTGACTAAATACTTTTTTGCCCCACTGTAAGCCTCAATACACACTCCGCCAAGCACTTCTAGGATTTCTCGACACACGCACCGAAGCATTGGCACGGTGCGTCCCATCACTCCTTTTTACTCTGATTTAGCTTGTTTGACTTGTTTGTCTTTTCACTCACCATTCTCTGCATTTAATCATGAGTTGTTATTAATCTCTGGCTCTCTTCCACAGTGTGTCTTTTGTCCTGTCTTCCTCCCCTCACCCCCAACCTGTCGTGGCAGATGACTGCCCCTCCCTGAGCCTGGTTCTGCCGGAGAAGTGCTTGCTCATAGGAGATCGTCTGATTGTTGGGGTTTTTCTGTATTATTGTAGGGTCTTTACCTTACAATATAAAGTGCCTTGACATATAAATAAAATTGAATTGAATTGAATTGAGTTTTGTCAACCTTGTATCTGCCCACCTGTCTCTTCCTTCTTCTCAGGGAATATCCTGGAAAACCTGCCTCATACTTATCTGCAAACCTGCCTGGCCTACTGTCACTCCACCTGCTGAATAACTCTGATGCTCCAAAGACTTAAGTACTGGAAATTCTAGCCCTGAGGAAAGAGAGGAAACTACTGCAACCCTGTTAGCCCCTTACATGAAGAATACTTACCTGCATGTTTTTGGAAACCTGCCCTGAGCCCCCACTTAGGAGGCTCAGGGCAGTTTTCTTCTGAACTAAAGACTTACCTGAAAGTTTACTTAATTGATCCAAATCTCGGTTGCAGTCCTTCAGGTGAACCTTGACATCATGTTGCAGACTGGGGCCATTGATCACAGAGTCTCTCTTCACTTTGGACATTCAGCCTCAGAATATCTGAAGCATAAATTCTCATGTTTCCACTGTCCATAAAAAAAAAATCTTGAATTAGACTGTGGTCTCTTTGTGTTGTCCTTCTCCTTCGAGTAGCAATCTGAAAGATTTCCATTTAAATAAATGTTTGTTAAGTTGCTATCTATCACTGAAGTAAGCTTCACAATGATTCACAATATTTACATTTTTGCAGTATTATGAACTGAATGTCTGCCTTTTATTTTTTAGAAATCAACTGTATTTACTGCTAATGCAGGACATAAATGAAGGTTAACTGGTAAAATAAGGGTTGACTTTTTTTTTTAAGGAAATGCAATGTGCTTCTCATTGAGTGCAGCACTTAAAAAAAAGAAGCAATTGTCATTTTTGGCATTTTGGCATTTTTAAATCAGTTTGAATTATTGAAGGGAGTAACCGTAACAAGATGGAGCACCCACACTGAGCTGCTAGATGAAGAGCAGCAGGGTAGAGCAAAGAAACTTGTCAGCACAGCTTTGACGTGGCCAGAACCAGCCATCCAAAGCCTACTGGATGGCTTTGGAAAATGTGAAAAAAATCAAAGATGAAAAGTGTAAATTTTTGACTTTTTACAATGTTTTCATCAGTTTTAGAGCCTTCTTCCTGAGAAAGACATTAAGGTCCAGTCACACAGGCCTGGAGGCTGGTTAGCAACCGCCTGACAACCACTGGTCGCTAGAGAAAAATGAGTACTCCCCTACTGGTTGCAAGTGGTTGCTGTGAAATCAGTTGCTAAGCCCCAGTCATGCAGGCTTAAGACCAGTCAGTGATCCCATGGTATCCACCGGTCGCTGGGGAGAAGTGTGTATTCCCTGACCGGTTGGCAAGTGGTTGAGGGAGGTTGATTGCTGTTGCTAGGTGAATTCTGGCCACAAGAGGTATAAAGTCAAAAACCTCCTTACAATTGCTGTTGTTGCTACCAGGTTACCACAGTTGTATGGAAGATGCTGACTACTCTCTGAGTATTTAAAAACACACTGTAAAGAGTGTGTTGCAAACTGGAAATGGAGAAAATTCATGTTCAAAGTGAAAGTTGCACCTTTCAGATCATTTTGGTTTCAGCGGGGAGGCACAACTTTTATTTTGAGCTTGCCAGGGGGTCGCAGGCTGGTCTCTAGGCCTTACCCATGTCCCGTCATACACCAAAGTAAGTAGGTTAAACATAAACCATTAAATGACTGGTCCAGCCCATTTAAGATTAAACTGGGCTGTTTCAAACGACATTGGCTATTAAAAACCAGTACATCTAGCTGAATTAGTCAGGACGGAGTTATAAGATTGATAAGATTGCCACATCAATGTCAGTCCAAGGTGTGTTTTCATTAGGTGTAAAATCTGATCAGAACATGAAACTGTGTCATACTGCCCTTAAGAATCTGTAAATACCTAACAATATCTGCTTAAAGCTTAAATAAACAAGAAACATCTTGTATCCTGTGTGCGATACAAGGAGCTATATAATTCAAAGTCAGAAGATTGGCAGGGGGTCGATAGTAATAACTGTTGTAGGGGAGAAGTCAAAAGAAGCCTCAAAAAAGGTCAAAGGGTCAAAGGATGAGACTGTCCAGCTTTTTTGTTATATATATGTATGTTTGTGTGTATGTGTGTGTGTGTGTGTGTGTGTGTGATAGTTGTGTGTATAACGCAACTATTAAAATATCATTATACTGATATACAATATTGTGCAAAAGTCTTAAGCCACCCCTCATGTCTTTAGATTTTTCTAGGAAAATGAGAAATAGGTGCAGTGATTTATTCAAACTGTCATTAATTTATGAGTGTTGAAAATTCTGGGCCCAAGACCCAGGGCAATGACAAAAATATGTGCAAACATTAATGGAAACAGAGTATAGGGGAAAAACAGAGTTTGTACAACTCTAAGAAGTTTGAACGTCAATATTTGGTATGACCACCTTTATTCTTCAACACAGCCTCAACTCACAGCCTGAACTCTCAGTCTTCAGGAATAGTTCTCCAGGCTTCTTGAAGAATTCAAAGCTCTTCTTTGGATGTTGGCTGCCTTTTGTTCTGTTCTCTGTTAACAGGATCCCACTTCTTCTTTAAGGTTGAGGTCCAGGCTCTGGGGAGGCCAATCCATGACTGATAGTGTTCCACTGTGTGTTTTCTATCCAGGTATGCTTTTACTGCACTGGCAGTGTGTTTACGATCATTGTCCTGCTGAAAAATGAAGCCGTTGCCAATCAGATGGTATTGCATGGTGGATCAAAATCTGGCAGTACATTTTCTATGTTAGGAAATTCATCAGTTCTGTAAAGAATCCATCACCACTGGCTGAAATGCAGCCCAAACCATGAGAGAGCCTCCACTGTGTCTTACAGATGGCGGTAGATACTCATTGTTGTACCTCTCTCCTGACCTCCTCTGTACATATATGATCTGAACCAAAAATTTCAAATTTGGATTCATCACTCCATCAGACTTGTTGATACTGTTCATTTGCTACTAGGCCTGCCACTTCTTTCGTCTTCCACTTGTCCAGCTTACTCAAATTGTTATAAGGATACACTGCACACCATTGCCGAGACATGCCACGTTTTTGTCTAATGGGATTGGCTTTGGGAATCACCTTGTTGATGCAAGAAAGTCTGGCTCCTTGAAAGCAAAATATAAAGAAATGAGGGGTGACTCAAGACTTTTGCACAGTACTGTATCTCTCCTGGGTAACTGCGAAACAGTTTATTTAGGGACCTAAAACTGTAGGTAATAACACAACCTTTTTACAAAGGCAACAGCAGATACAGCAAACTATGTCAGCTCAGTAGACACACAACCTCACAAAGTGATACACATCAAACCTCCACCCTTTTGCTGATCCTCACATTATTGCAAAGCACAGTTTTATCCAAATTTTACTCAGTGTTCATACAGTAATCCCGTTCACAGGACCTGCCCTGGAACCACAATCAACATGAGGGCCAAATTGAGGTAACCATAATTTAAGTGCTGGTCCAGCTGCACTGCTGATTTGTTCATTTCTTTCAAATTTCACACAACTTTGTAATCCTCAATCCAGACAGTTATTTTGGGCTGGCTGCCAGGCAGAGTGAACCGTCACAGGCTGGATTCCCACAAGACGTGGGTGGGATTGTCTGCAGTTAGTGTTCTCAATAGTTCTAAACATCTTGCAAATGTTATGCATGATAATGTGTGGTAGTACTCAATAAAAATAAAAAATAAACAAATAAATAAAAGAAATAAAGGTTTCTGCCATTGAGTTAGTGCTTTCTTCTGAGAGATTGCTGACCAGATACAGATCATAAACCAGATGTCATTTTAGAAGGGAAGCCTGAAAAAATACATTCAGCACTCTAAAAACCAAAAGGCCTACAAACCTACTGACATGAGGCTCTCTAGGTATACCTTTCCTGGGTGTGGTTGACTACTATCATCATCATTCTGTTTGTCGTGGTCTGTTTCTCACAAACATTTATCTTGCTGGCTCTCTTAACCTTATTTTAGCAGGCCAGCCATGAGCAGAAGCCAGAGCCAGGTCAGGCCAAATCAAACAAACCACTGTATCTTTTGCTATGCCTCCTTATCATCATGGTTGACTGCTTGCTCAGACCACTCACCTCACAGCTGGCTCTGGTGATAAAACCTGTTTTTCACTGAGGCCACCCATTGCCTTTAATTGTCTTTGCTGTTTTATCATAACTGACGTTTTTTGATATCTGTATCATTCCTCAGTAGTGATGCGGAACTGGGGCTTCTCTTTTTTTAAGGCCAGATGAATGTTTCATGTGAATCATGATAAACAGACTGTCAGCAATCTGAACCTACCAAACTGAACCTACCAACAATTGAAGTTGACGTGGCTTATATACCATAGGCAGAAACCACTGAGGTTCCCTTCAGTATGAAATTCAAATGACAAAATTAATCAGAATAGAGGTGATCTTGATTTTCTGGAGGGAGAATTTCCAGATGTGAGTTCTGACATTTTCCTGGCAGGGAGAAACAGACCCACCCTGCCTGTCTTTAACCCTGGAATGACCTCTTCTAACCACTTTCAGTTGTCTGCTGCTGTCTTCTTTACCTACATCTGCCAGGCTACCAGAGGTCTACAATAGCAAAATTCAATTTAGCTGAGTATCGTCGTTTCTGCTAACTTAAAAATCAAACTGAATAAGATGTGCGCACAAAAACGTGTGAAAAAATGAGAATGGTTAATCTATTAACAAGCTGGTTGAGTTGCACATTGTGGCTTACTGCATCCACTACACGGTGTGCATGTGTGTGCGTGTGTGCAAGTGTCTGGCCTGCATATGTAGAGGTCTGGCAGAGAGGTACACACAAGGGTGTTCCTCCCGGATAATTGTGAGAAAAGTCTAAAAAGCTGGAGAGAGTCAGTTTTTCTGAAACTGTAGGTCAGGCTCTGTACAATTGTGACAGCCTCGTCTGTTAACCTGTGTTTGATTTACATGGGAATTGTGCTCAAGGGCACGTCAGCTGGATGTACACTTAGGCCCGTTGAACGACCAGCCCTGAACCTTATAATAGGTTCCTTTATTGACTGATTCACACAATCTGAGTGAGTTCTATTCCTTCGTTTTAAGCTGTTTTTTCAAATAAAAGACAACTCTTTTGATGATATATAAATACATCTATGTAATAGATGTAACTGATGATGAATCCTCAGATACTGTAGTATGTTACATATGGTTTCTGTCATGTTATTTATACACTTTAAAACAATGATGAACAACAGGAGATGATGTGCTTTGAAAAGAGAGGTTTAATGGAGGGCAATGAAAATGGTGTTCATCACATCAATTCAAAGCAAATAGAAATTTCTCAAAATGTTGAACTACTCTTTTCAGTTTTAGGGTCCAGACTTGTTTTTAAGCTTGAGGTTTGGATAAATGTTAGGAAGAGGTATATTAAGTGTTAGGGAAATAATGTAAATCAGTGTGTGTGTGTGTGTGTGCAAGCATACATGCACATCCAGAATGTTGCATCAGAAGTGTGCACAGAAGAATTGCACAATCATTGTGTGTCTGGCTATCTAGCCATGTACTCCCATTTGTTTTCTTTTTTATAGCTCCTTATGACTAATTTCTATTGTTGGGAGTGTTTTTGAGTAGATCTGTGAAAACTGATACCACCACAGAGCTGTGTGTTGGCTCTGATACACTGAAGGCAGTGTAGCAAAAAGTAGGTCAGGAGTGAAGATGTGAAGGAGAAAGGAGGCAGTAGCCATTATGGTATAAAGCATGGTGATTTTAGGTGTGGGTATAGCATGGTATATAGTTTCTGAAGTTTTAAAAAAAAAAAAAAAATCATAAATGTCTCTTTAAAAACAATTAATGATACATTAATAATTTACTGACATCATATTTAAGTACATGGTACTTAATAAATAAACAATCTATTGGTATATCCCTGATGTATATAAGTCATTTAAAAGCCATTTAAAGTCATTATCAACATATCTAAATGATTGATGGATAATTTGTTAATTTGTGCTTAAAACATTTGTAATGTTTTACAGCTGCATGTTGTTAGACAACCAAAACATTAAGATACCATTTTGTTTTGCCAAAGTCCAATCTCTGCATTACTTACAATTCACCAGTTAATGACTAACAAAATCAATCTAAACTGAGCAGCAGCTGAGGGTAACTTAGGCAACCACAAGATATTATAAATGTTTTTAAATGTTTAAATTTGGATATATTGCACAATGTGACCAGTGGGGCATTTGATTGGCTCCAAATTCATTTTGTGGCCTGACAAACATAAACATAGAGAGTCATAGAAAAATGTCTTCAGATACTAGATGAACAAGGAGTCATTCAACAGATGTTATGTTCAATGTGACAGAGTGCACTTGGGATTACAGAGACTGAAGTAATTGTGGCAAAGTAACTTTCCAAAATGCTTGGACAACCTATGAAGAGGTTTAACTCCTTTTTTTAAAACACATGTTAAAACCTTGGAATAATCTTTGACACAAATTTGAAATTTGACAAAGAAAAGAAATGCTGTGGTCAGGAGCAGTTTCCTCCAGAACAATCTCCAGACTAAAATCTTTTTTAAATCAGTCAGATCTGGAAAGAGTTATGCATGCTTTGGTTACATCTAGACTGGACTTATGTAATGCACTGTATACTGGAAATAGTCAATCACCTCTTGCCCATTTACAATTAGTACAAAATGCTGTGGCCAGATTACTGACGGGGACAAAAAGGAGAGATCACATTACTCCAGTTTTGGCAGCCTTGCACTGGCCCCCTGTTTATTACAGAATCCAATATAAAGTGGCACTGTTTGTATGTAAAGTCTAAATGGTCTTACACCTTTATATCATCCCATGGCCGAAGTATATTTCAAAAGGGGGCTGTGCCTTTGGTGTCATTGCACCAAGACTCTGGAATGATCTCCCGGATGACATCTGACAAGCTCAACTGTGACTGTCTTTAGTTCTAAGATGAAGACCTTTTTGTGATCAAGCTTTTGGAAGCGTCTGATCTATGGAACTGGAGGATAGGTCATTGCTGTGTTATTTTATGTAAATTGTGTGAATGTGTGTAGCATGACTTTTAAGGAACTCATTTATTTTTATTTACTTTTGTTTTTACTGTAAAGCACTTGACAATTTCATTACCTATCCAAAATATTTTTAAAGGGTTTTTAACTCTTATCTTAAAAGGACTTGGACTAGGTTAAATAAGCATACATAAAAAGTAAGAAGCAAAATAAAGATTAACAATTCAATTCAATTCAGGTTTATTTATATAGCACCAAATCAGCTGCCTCAAGGTACTTTATACTGCAAGGTGAAGACCCTACAGTATTCGGGAGAAAACCTCAACAATCAAACAACCCCCTATGATAGAGCACTTTGCAACGGTGGAAAGGAAGAACTCCCTTTTAACAGGAAGAAACCTCCAGCACTACCAGGCTCAGGGAGGGGCAGCCTTCTGCTGCGACTGGTTGGTGGGTGAGGGGAGGAAGAAAAGAAGAAAGAGAAGAAAAAAGAGAGCAGGACAAAACACAGACTAACTCAGCGTGACTTTGCCACATTACACTAAACAATAGACAGAGTCCTGGAAAAACCTGTGTCACACCATACAGTGTGACAAAGTCACCCACAGTTTTCCTATTTTCATCCTCATTTTTTTAATTAAAAGATGTAGGTTGCAGACATGAACATGTTGGGGAAGCTGCTTGGTGAAAGCTGTAGAGGGTTTCTAGAAAAGCAGAGATCTATGTGGATCATATCTCAATCTTATAAACAATGATCCACTGGCCACCTCCCACGCTCTCTGCTCACTAGCTGGGTCCTGTGCGTGAGTCAGACCCATGTTCACAAAATTCAACATTACACTAAACAAAAGACAGAGTCCTGGAAAAGCCTGGTGGACAAGATGTGCTCTGTTGTTTCTAGCTGAAGGAAATGCCATTAATCAACTTCATCAGTCCCATCACACACAAAATAAAGTTGTTTAGGAAAAAAACAAAAACACAAAAACAGGCACACCCAAACTATATCAGCCCAAATACACATGCAATAAGGATTAAAATAACAAAAACCTGAATAAACTTCAGACATCCCTCCTCATGGTAAGAAACCTTGTTACATAATTTAAACCTCAAGTGAGATTCCACACACAGTCCTTGTTTCTCTTCAGACTGAGAGAGAGTTCTTATTATATCAGACCTTTACTGAAGGTCTTTCTTTTTAAATTTTATGATGTATTTTAAACTATATAACTAACCATAACTATGCATGCATAGTAAAGAGTAGTTCTGTTGATAGTAATAGTCCATAAATAACCCTGAGGCTTTGTGATGATGATGATTATTGTTTGCATTATTTGCATTATTTATATTGAGAAAGAATGACAGCCTATCAAAATTGGTGTTTTTATGTTAAATGTCAGCCAATCAAAACATGTAGCTTAGGTCACCTGTTGTAACCTGGCAACATGGTGAGGAAATTGAGGAAACATTGAATATGTTTCAGTGCTGTTTTCTATACAAAATAAAATTCCTTCTAATCTTTATGAATCAAAATCAGTCAAACATACAGAGACAATAGTTGCCACACAAACACACAGTCCTGCAGTCCTGCATGAAAGTCCTGCATGCACACATACACTGTACATTGTTTGGTAGCTTACAGCTAATGACTTATATACTGTTTAGTCAGCACTATTTTTTCAGTCATGTGTTGATGGTGGTGTTAAGTAGAACCATGCTGTGTAACATGAGTCTCCCTCCCTCTCCAACAATCTTCACAAGCATCATAGTTAGTGTAAGCCACTCCATAAATCTTGCACTGAGGGTAATTATTGCATTACAATATTGAGCCAGCAGAGAGCAAGGAAGGAGGGAGAGACTGGGAGAATAAGACAAAAAATCAAATAAAAGATGATTCCTCAGTTGTATTAGACATGTTTCACATCTGTTTGGGAAGCTGTCCTGTTTATAAAAGTGCAAACACATACACAAATGCATGTGCATTATTTCATATGTAAATACAAAATGGTATTTTGCACCACATATACACACACACACACACACACACACACACACACACACACACACACACACACACACACACACACACACAGAGTACAATGAAAGTTAGAGAGCGAGAGATACTGAAACCTAAAGGAGTTTAACCACAGCAGGCCTCTGCTCTGCTGCTATCAGCAGCTCCTGTCCAGATACTCATGGAAATGAGCTGCTGATAGAAAAGTGGCAGTTGGGCTCCGTCTTTCTCCCCCTTGCCTCATTTCCTTGTCCTGGCCTCTCCGTTTAAAGTGCTCAGTTCATCTGTGGGAGAGTTGAACCTGTACAACACCTGGACAGGACGGGTCACATGTGCGATAATGCCTCAGTGCTGTTAAGAGCCAGGAAAGAAAACTTAGACGAGACATTTCCTCTGTTAAATTGATCAAATTTTTAATTCCTTGTCAGCAAATTGAGATAATCCTCCTACTTTCGGCTATATCTTATGGCCTTCTTTGCTCAATTTAGATTAGAATTATGCTCCCAAGATGAACAAGGAGCATTAATGCTTATTTTACATTTTAGTTTTCATGTTATTACTTTAAATCTACATGTCTTACCTATGAGGTCTACTTTATGTGGCACCTTGTGCCAACCTTTGCTGTTGCTGATGTTATTTGTGCATAAAAGCAACTCAAACTTAATAAAAAATTGTCTCAAAGAAGACAAACCGATGAGAGAGAATTCTTCATGAGTGATTAATGGCACCTAATGGACACAAAAGAGCTTATTTATCATAATAATCAGGAGTTTTACAGAATATATGACATCCTACTTACAGAATTCAACCAGTAAATACTGATTCTCGCTGAGAGCTCTTTCAAAGTTGTTGATATGGAGGACCATGACATCATTCTCCTCCTCTATCTCAGTTGTTTTCTCTTTCTTTGGAGCCTCTTTGGGTTCCTCTGCCTCCTCCGTCGTCTCCTCCGATGCCTCCTCAGATGTCTCCTCTTGTGATCCTGTCTGGTTGTCAGTGCTGTCCTCGGCCTGCATGCAGGAGGCCCACAGCAGCAGGCCCAGCAGAGTTATGAACAAAAGCTTGTGAATCTTCATGTCTGCGTCTCTGTCTGAGCTGCTTTGGTACCTGTGCTCAGGTGTGGGCAACCTTCAATGCATGTGTTGCTTACCTTTTGTACGTTTATTTATCTATGATGAAGAGTGTGTGTCAGAATGTTACTGGCCTTCCCTCGCATCCAATCAGGCGTCACGCCTACAGTGGAAACCTTCCAGTCTTAGCCAATCAAATGATGCCTTGTAGATTCAGAATGGGTAAACTGGATGATCGACTGCTGCAGTTAATCACACGTAAACTTACTCATATGTTTGGTTTATAGCTTTTTAAAGATGGTAGCATTTAAATCCTCCTTTATTTTTCACCCCTCTTTCTGCTCCTTATCAAAGCCTCATTTACCAAAAAACTGCAACAGTGATAGTAACAGGTGGATTACCAACTCTTTCCATTTATCACACCCTTTATGTTTATTTAAACTACAGCAACCCTAACTACCTCAAATGTTCATCCACAGTACTATTAAACAGGAAAGACAGTAAATTTCTCAGTTTTCTCTTCAAGCTAGAAACAAAATTTCAGGGTTATTTGAAGCTGAGTGCTGTCAAATTAGTGGCATCTTTGTCATTCAGGTAGTTTGTGTTTTATTGTGTGTGTTGATATCTGCTTCACCTAATCCAAAACCAGCACATCTAAGCAAAAGAGATGCATGTGTACAACTCACCCAGTCTTTCTCAGCAGATGGAGTTTGTCGAGCTGTTTTCAGGATTTTAAAAGTTGCTTCAAAAGTTGAGATTAAAGGTCAAGCTCTAAAATTACAGCAAGGTTAACTTTGTCATTTTTCCATTCCTCTGAAATATACATTTTAAAAAGTCAATTTAGCGCCCAGAAAAATCTCAGTATTATTTATCAATTCAATTAAATTCAATTCAATTTTATTTATATAGCGTCAAATCACAACAATCGCCTCAAGGCGCTTTATATTGTAAGGTAAAGACCATACAATAATACAGAAAAACCCCAACAATCAGACAACGCCCCGTGAGCAAGCACTTGGCAACAGTGGGAAGGAAAAACTCCCTTTTAACAGGAAGAAACCTCCAGCTGAACCATGGAGGGGCAGCCATCTGCTGCAACCGGTTGGGGGTGAAGGGAGGAAGACAGGACAAAAGACACACTGTGGAGGAGAGACAGAGATTAATAATAACTCATGATTAAATGCAGAGTGGTGTATAAACTCATAGTGAGAGAAAAGAGGTGAGAGAAGGAGAAACACTCAGTGCATCATGGGAAGCCCCCAGCAGCCTAAGCCTATTGCATCGTAACTAAGGGGACAAAAGACACACTGTGGAAGAGAGCCACATCTATTTCTGCTTATAACTTTAAAACTGAATGAATAAACTTTGAACATTGCTGCAATAACAGTCAGATGAACTAAGACTCTAAAGGTTACATAATGTTGCCCTGAGATTCAAAGAAGCAGGTCATTGCCTGCAACATCTCTCTTTTAGTTTTAGTTTCCTGTAATTTCTCTATAATACTGACTCACAGATAAAGACAAGAAGTGTGTTTTGCTGCCTGTCTGTTTAATCTCTGACTGCACCCGTGTACAGTAGAGATCCCGTGAGATAAATAATGGGTGGGGTGAGTAGTGTTTTCTTTGCACCTGTAACCCAATGCTGTAACAACACACAGCAGGAGCTGTGGACCACACCTGTGCATCCCTGTGGCAAAACGAGAAATTAAACCCTGTAGCCTGAGGCTTTTTTTGTTATTGTCTTTAGCAGCTCCACAACTGTACGGACAAAACGAACAACCGTGGGCTCTTTGAGTAAAAGACATTCCTTGACCTCACACGCAGGCCAGAGTTATATTTGAAAAATACAAACTGTGAATTAGGGAGTAAATAACAGCAACAAGGAGTCAACACTCATGTTAATGAACCTATTTTATAAAATATCAACAGCAACTCTACAAAATTTTATGCAACAGAAATGAAGCGCAACAGTGTTACATCCCATTATATCACAGTAGTACTGGATACAGTGGGTCCTGGTATATTTTTTCAAAGCTTTGAGCTTCACAAAGTAAATATCACTCTGCTCTCAGTTAAGAAAACATTATTTTCAGGTGAACTGACCCTTTAAAACAGCAGAAAACTGTTGGTTTGTTCTGCTTGTTTTCATTTTTATTAGACTTGTATCAAAGCTGTAAAGATCTAAGTCTTTTCAGTCCCAGACTTAGGCTGGTGGGTTCAGTGCTGCATGTTTGTGTTCTCTGTCAGCGTGTGAGTGAGCTCTGGGTTTGGATCCCAGTTTGCCAACAAGTCGCTGAAGTCTGGCTGAGTGCTGTCAAGAGTGTGCATGTTGTGCTGTGCTGGGACATTATAGTGCATGTGCGTGCTACCGTCCGTATGTGTGCCGTCCTGCAACAGCGCACCACCGTTTGTGTGTGTGAGGTCAAGCGTGTTACTCAGAGTGACCAGGGAGCAGCAGGGGATTGGCTCGGTCCAGAAACTGAGAGGGAGATGTCGTTTGATCATCGGTTGGCCTCGGCCCTTGCTCGGGCCCCTGAGGTCAAACAGTTCAGCCAGGGGCCCCAGCCCACTGTTGCCCCTAGCAGCCACGATGCTTTGCTCTTCAGAACAAGCCCTGAAGCTGTTCTCCTGCTCCTCTGGACTTCCTGCTCTAGCTATTCTCATCAGGTCATCATAGTAACGCAGACGCCCACTGGTGGTGATGGAGATGGAGTCGCTGTAGATGTCGCACGCCTCTTGGTCACCGGAGCAGCGACCGAAATACCGCTGGACATCGCGACTGATGATGTCGGCAAACCTCAGCAGCTGCTTGGTCACATCCAGAGAATGGTGAGCAGGGTTTAAGAAAACCTCCTCCAAACATTCATCGTCCTCCTCCTGAGCCTCAGATTCTTCATCCTCCTCTTCTTCATCCGCCTCTCTTTCTTCTTCATCTTCTCTCTCCTCTGGCTTTTCCTGCAGCTTCTTCTCGTATTCACCTTCCTTACATGGAGAATGCTGAAAAATCATGGGGAAGTAGGTCGCAGTCTGAGCTTGGATGAGGAGGTTCCTGATAACGCCTGCAGCCATGTTGGCTTCTAATCCTGGTGAGACTAATGCAGAAGAGGGAAAGTAAGAATCTAAAGGGAAAGAAGTTTGTTGACAAGAAAAACATGCTAAAATTGGTTGAAGAAGTTTCTTTACCTTGTTAGCTGCCAGGTTCAGTGTCTGTCCAAGAAAAAAGGTCTGGCCTGGGTCACTGATGGATTCACTCGGTGTGTCCCGCAGGACTGGCCCTGTATATATACCACAGCACACGGCAGCAGGCATGTGTGACTGGCGTCGGATGAGGCAGCTTCCAGGACAAATATTTGCGTGCGGGATTGATCAAACACACTTTGTTTACTTTATCACTGGGCAACCAGGGAGGGGGGCCGAGGCTAATGGACCCTCTGCTAGGGGATGATGGAGAGTTGTTATCCAGACGCAGACACAAACACATCATTGCCATTTTCCGTCCCTGTTATCAGGCTAGTTATGGGATAAAAGAGCATGAAATCAAATCACATGCTGTTTTGACTTTTAAAGGGGAACACTTTGAACCCACATCAGCCCACCACATGTCGCCTACCACAACACGCTGACACACGGGCTGGCCAGACACACTCTGCTTAAAGCATGACACAGTGTGATGTTCTTTAAAGCACCCAAATAACACGCCATCAGTTTCATCTGTGGCCACTGGTTGACTTGTAGAATAAAGCAGAGAAAATCAGATGGCAGAGCAGAACCAAGTGCCCTCGAGCAATAAACCGATGAGCAGGTGAGCCTTTTGCGTGGCACTACTGTGAGCATCTAATGGTGGAAAACCACTGAACCAAAAAAAGCTGAAAGGGAGGAGATACTGTATCATTTATTGTCAATAAACGCACAAAAAGACCAAAACTACCAACACTACAGTGTTGCTCCATCTCTCTATATTGAGATGTCCTATCTCACAGTTTTAAAATAAGTTTTAAATAATGCTGTTTTTTTTGTTGTTGTTTTATTTTATTTTACTTTATTTTTTTTTGCACGTGGTCAATAATGCACAATAAGCATTGTACCTCAGATAAAACACAGATTCCAATTGCATTTTTACAGATTATTAGGTCTTTTACAGATTGCAGATTACAGATTTTGATACAGGTTAAGTTTCATTTCATTTGGCAAAACGTAAAAAAAAAAAAGAAAAAAGAAAAAAAAGCTGGCTACTCTGGTTCCCCCGTCAAGACAAAGGTAAGTTTGTTGTCAGTGCTGGTTGTCCAAAAAGCTACCAAGGTAAATTTCTCTGCTGTTCTAACTTAAAACTTCACACATGCATGATTAGTTTCCCAGACATGGAGTAACACAAGTCTTGGACTAAAAATTTCATTCAATGGAGATCTTGATTGATTTTTTTTCTTTTGGTCTAGGACTAACCTTAGTCCATGTCTGGGAAACTGGCTGGTACTGTCTCAGAATAAACCTTCCTTAAAAAGACAAAGAAGACAAAGATAAATCTCCAAGAAAATCATTCAAATAAAACAATCCAAAAAAGATGCCATCTGTAAATTCAGTTTTGCAGTAGACTCTTATATGCCTGTTCTCATCGTTGTAGATCAAGTTCAAACTAAAACTTGTTGATGTGAAACTTTTAAATCAAGCCCCCATTAAAAAAAAAGTTAAATGTACTTCACATCTTGTGATTACAGTTTTTCCACAAAAATTAAGCTGATTTGTTTGTTGCAATCAGGAAACTGCATGATAATTGCAACTGCACTTAATGCTTTCGGTGATAAGTATATATGCCACATCCTGAATATAATTATTTAATGATTTCTATTCTCACAGATTAAGGATGATTTGACCTGGTTTGTACAGACATCTGTAACATCGTACAGATGCGTTTGTGCTTCTGTTTATGTGTGCATGTTAAGCATTATTTTATGTGTGTGTGTGTGGTGTGTGTTATCAGGACACCCTGACTCCCCTGGCCTGCCTGTCATCAGTATCCAGGCTTCTGTGTTGATTTTAGGACTAAAGATCAATAGCGGCAATATGTCAGCTCTCAAGAGGCTGACAAAGAATTACACACGCTTTTAGGCACACAAGCACATGGACACACAAAACAAACACACACAGTAACTTTCTGATTTGTCTAACATGTTATGTTCATTATAACAAATACACATTTTGAATCGTAAACTAAAAATTTTAGACCATTTTGTATGTATGTCAAAAGACAACAATATTTTGGATGTTTAAGATTAATGAAAAACTTAACAGTAAGTCATCTGTGGCATTTTTAGGAGTCATTCACATATATATGTGTATATATACAACTTACATATATATGGGGGGACATTTGCATATATAAATCCCCCAAAAGTTGGCATGCTGTTTAAATTGTAAATAAAAACAGAATACAATGATTTGCGAATCTCATAAAGCCATATTTTATTCACAATAGAACATAAAAACATATCAGATGTTTAAACTGAGAAAATCTATTATTTTAAGAAAAATAAATTAGGTCATTTTGAATTTGATGGCAGCAACACATTTCAAAAAAGTTGGGACTGCGCCATGTTTACCTCTGTGTAACAGCCCCTCTTTTTTTAACAACAGTCTGTAAATGTCTGGAAACTGAGGAGGCCAGCTGCTGGACTTTTCAGAGAGGAATGTTGTCTCATTCTTGTCTGATATAGGATTCTAGCTGCTCAACAGTCCTGGGTCTTCTTTGTCATATTTTTCGTGCCATGATGCTCCAAATGTTTTCAGTTGGTGAAAGGTCTGGACTGCAGGCAGGTAAGTTCAGCACCAGGTCTCTTCTGCTACAAAACCATGCTATTGTAATAGATTTAGTATGTGGTTTAGCATTGTCTTACTGAAATTTGGAAGGCCATCCATGAAAAAGATGGGGATGGAAGCATATGTTGTTCTAAAACCTGAATATACCTTTCAGCATTGATGGTGCCTTTCCAGATGTGCAAGCTGCCAATTGCACTGATGCAACCCCATACCATCAGAGATGCAGGCTTTTGACCTGAGCGCTGATAAAAAGCCAGATAGTCCCTCTCTATACAGGTCCTGCGCAGTATCTTAGCTGTTCCTAGGACTGTGCTCTTCTGGACAGAGATCTTGGATTGGAACTTTATAAAACAGGAAAAGGATATAAAAAGATATCCAGAGAATTGAGAATGCCAATCAGCAGTGTCCAAACTCTAATTAAGAAGTGGAAAATGAGGGATTCTGTTGAAACCAAGCCATGGTCAGGTAGGCCAACAAAAATTTCAGCCACAACTGCCAGAAAAATTGTTCAGGGTTCAAAGAAAAACCCACAAATAACTTCAGCTGACATACAGGACTCTGAAAAAAAAGTGGTGTGGCTGTTTCAAGATGCACAATAAAGAGGCACTTGAAGAAAAATGGGCTGCATGGTCGAGTTGCTAGAAGAAAACCATTACTACACCAATGCCACAAAGCCGCCTGTTTACAATATGCCAAACAGAACAGAGACAAGCCTCAAAACTTCTGGAACATGAGACCAAAATTTAACTTTTTTGGTCACAACCATAAATGCTACATTTGGAGAGGAGTCAACAAGGCCTATGATGAAAAGTACACCATCCCTACTGTGAAACACGGAGGTGCATTGCTGATGTTTTGGGGATGTGTGAGCTACACAGGCACAGGGAACTTGGTCAGAATTGATGGCAAGATGAATGCAGCAGGTTATCAGAAAATACTGGAGGAAAATTTGCACTCATCAG
>VUQS01064031.1:0-12001 GCA_015108495.1 Heterochromis multidens
CATTGGTTATCTGTGGTTTTAGATTATTTAAAAAAATTTGCAAAATAATTTCCAGTCGGTGTTGACGTAACAATATATACTAGCATATATATGTGTGTGTGTATGTGTATATGTGTATATATATGTGTATGTATGTGTGTATGTGTGTATATATGTATGTGTGTATATATGTATATATGTGTGTATATATGTATATATGTGTGTATGTGTGTATATATGTGTGTATGTGTGTATATATGTGTGTATGTGTGTGTATATGTGTGTATATGTGTGTATATATGTGTGTATATATACATATATACACACATATATACATATATACACACATATATATACATATATACACACATATATATACATATATACACACATATATACATATATACACCACATATATACATATATACACACACATATATACATATATACACACACATATATACATATATACACACATATATATACATATATACACACATATATACATATATATACATATATACACACATATATACATATATACACACATATATACACACACATATATACATATATGTGTGTATATATGTATATATGTGTGTATGTGTGTATGTATGTGTGTATATATGTATGTATGTGTGTATATATGTATGTATGTGTGTATATATGTATGTATGTGTGTATATATGTATGTATGTGTGTATATATGTATGTATGTGTGTATATATGTATGTGTGTATATATGTATGTGTGTATATATGTATGTGTGTGTATGTGTATGTGTATGTGTATATATATATGTGTATGTGTATGTGTATATATGTGTATGTGTATGTGTATATATGTGTATGTGTATGTGTATGTGTATATACTTATGTGTATATATATATAAGTATTATCATGCTGCAGCGTACAAGAGTTTCTGAAATCAGTGGTTTGATTTGGTTTAACTGGGAAGTTTAAGAACCTGAGACCCTGTAAGATATCCCAGTCTGTGATACAAACCATCCCAGTAACTGTCTTCCAGTGCTCCCTGTTGTATCCCCTGGTTATTGCATAAAGGCCGTGTTCACACTACAAGATTCAAACCTGAGTGACTGCCAGCATCTGATTTTTTTATTTATTTATTTTTTTTGATTTGTTTATTTGGGTAGTTTTAGTTTAGCATAAAAAAAGCAGGGAAAACTATTACCTAGCTTAGCATAATTGGAAATCAAAGGAAACTGTTAGCCCAGCTTCACAAGAAGCTGCTAGATATTTTATTTTGTTTACTGATGTTTAGTTTTACATGGTTTATAAAAAGAAAAAAAAAAAAAACAGGCACACTGAGAATGTAAACCTCCACTAAGGCAGCTCACTCTGTGGGCAGTATTTACTTTAAGGGAATAGTGTTGTATTTTCTATATATTAATTTTGTGTTCTTTTTTTCTTTTTATACGTACTTTAAGACGTTTGTAGTGTAGTAAAAATCAGATAAGGGTAGTATGACAGATGTTTACTTAGGTTATTGGATAATGGGTATTGATTTGTAAATAACTGGACATGAATAACTTGAGCTTATATAATATTATACTACAGTATATTTCTAACTAACTAGGCAGCTCATTCTTTCTCTTAACAATGATTTCCTTAAAGATAAAACACATTTTAGGGTCAACTTGAAAGAAAGGCAGAATTTATGAAGGTTTGACCTTGAAGAGGTCAGAGGTTTAAAGTAACGTGATATTTAGAATCCCTATAGATCATTTCCTATATGCCTACATGTTGATACAAAAAATGGTACTAAGATTTTTTTTTTTTTAAATAGCTCTGTATAGGATTATCACTTTGACCTTCAGATCAATCTACTGACCTTGAAGGAGAGGTGAGAGGTCAAATGTGACATGATATTTTAAATCTTTATACAGTACTTTCTATATGTTGACAATACACACCACACTTGTAAGAATCATAGTTTCTAAATTGAGGCTTTTTGTCAATTTTCGACCACTAAATCATTAAGTTGACCTTGAAGACCTTGGTGGATAGAAGCCAAATTTGAATGGATTGATAAGATTCTCTACACCCCTGCAAAGTTTTATTAGAACATAACTTCCCTGGCAGAGGTAAAAGTTAGCCAGCAGTGTGAATGAAGCCTTCCTGTGTTTTCTTATTCCACCTGTGTCAGATTTACCTGTGTGATACACCTGTGTGTTCTCCTGTGACACTAGCTTGTGTATTAGCTCTTAGCTTTGATGTTTAATATGTAAAACTCTATACTAACTGCTGCTTAGCTAACTGAATTGACTAATATTGGCTGGTAATTTAGGCGAAGAAGGTTCAGACCGACTGTTAGACTCCGGGTTTCCTCCCTTGCTGCATCTTCAGCTCTGTCATTAAGTGTCATTACTGTGATCTTGTTAGCTTTGTGATCAGGTGTAACTGAGTAATTAAATATATTTTTCTGAATAATGTGACTATTTTTGGATATGTTTGATTAAAGGTATCCTTGAGGAAATTCCCTATTTGAAATCTAAAATTAAATTCTGACTTGTGAATTGTAGATATATTTAAATATAACTGTAATAAATTATGTTCTTAATACTTACGTTTCTAAGTAACATCAGTACAGTTCAGTATTGTACTACAGTTCATTTCTCACTAGTCAAAGCATTAATTACTGATATCAAGAACTAATTTCTTACCAGTGAAAATGTCTGCTGTAGCTATACCTAACTTAATCTATTGAAAGATTACGATTGATTTTGTCTATTAAAATTAAATTACAGATATAAATAATTTCCAATCTTGAGAAATTATACTGCTAATGCAATTTGGACTTCTTGTAATTTAAGTTAATGTTATCTGCAGCTTAATTCTCACTTGTCAAAATGTAATTTATTGCCATCATTTATAACCTGAGTAGTAGAATTATTCATTGTAGATGTCTTTTACATTACAGTCATAATAAATTCTAGTTATTTAAAATTCAATTCTAGCAAGTCAAACTTGCACTAGGGATACTTATAGTTTTGGGTAAGACTTCCCATAGACATGAGTGTACATATAAACACACAACCGGACGCTTGATGATGTGCTGGGCTGTGTATTCTGATACCTGCCTTCACCTCTAACTGTGTCCTCTGCATCCTCCCTCCAGATCCTGGTCTATGAAGGAGAGATGGAGCGAGCTCAGGGTCAGCTGGAGGTGGAGATGCAGAACCTGGAGGAGGAGAAGAACCGTGTCATCGAGGAGGCGTTCATCAGAGCCGAGAGCGAGATGAAAGCTGTCCATGAGAACCTAGCAGGTCAGACGTAGTTTAGTTGGTTTAGAACACAGATTGTGTATATAGACACAGTGACCATTGCCATGTTGTTTTGGAGCCAGAAGTGAATCCACAGGCTGTATGAATGCATAACAGATACAGATACCTGCTAATTAGTGCTCAGTAACATCCAAATAAAATCTTAGAATTTTACTCACCAGAACTGGATGTCAGTTATTGGACAATCTGTTGGTACAATTAACTGCACAGCAGACATATTATTGGTCAGATAATTTGATTTCAAAATGCTCCAAAAGGCTCCAACAGCACAAACACGGTCCAGAGGTCCAGTTAGCTGAGGTGAAGCCTAGCAGACAGCTAGCAGCTACAGCCACCTGTGTCGACATCCACCTGTCAAAGAGGCCACGCCCCTAATAATGCAATTTTATGTCTTAATACAATTTAAACAGGTGAGTTATAAAAACATTCTCCCCCGTACAGTTATTATGAAGGGAAATGAGCTTTAGAGACCAAAACAGTTTTTGTATCATGCTGTAAACATGTTTATTTCTGCTGTAAAGTTGCACATTTTAACATGGGAGTCTGTGGGGACTGACTCACTGCTGGAGCCTCATGTGGACATTAGAGGAACTGCAGTTTTTGATGCTTCCTCATTAGCTTCATTTGTTGTTTTTGATGTTGTTTACAGGTGTGCGTATGAACCTGCTGAGCCTGCAGCCAGCCCTCAGGACTCTCACCTCTGACTATAACTGTCTGAAGAGGCAGGTGCAGGACTTCCCCTTCATGTTGGACAAAGCAATCACTGAGGCCAAACAGGAGGTGAGTCAGAAATCCGCCATCATGGTTACGCTCAGAGATGGGTCGAGTCATGACTCCTGTTAATGGAAAAAAACTAGAAGCATTGTTAATTCATATGAACAGGTTTGCAGTCATTTTATTATCATCTTTTCATTTGATTGTGGAAATGTAACCCCGCCCACTTCACACTGACAGAAAATTTTACTTTTTATTCCAGTTTGAGATATGAGGGCTGAACCAGTGCTTCTCTGTGTGTGTGTGTGTGTGTGTGTGTGTCAGATCTGTCAGGTGATTAGCGAGGTGAGCAGCACCAACCAGGAGCTGCTGCGTAAATACAAGCGGGAGATGAACCTGAGGAAGAAATGCCACAACGAGCTGGTTCGACTCAAAGGTCAGAAACAAACTTCATGTTTTCTGTCTTTCTGACATGTTTGTGCAGGTAAAATGTTTTCATAGCTCCCATTCTCACCTGCTCGCTCACACACCTGATTACAGCTTGTAATATTTTAGTAAAAGATTTTTTTTTTGTTAAAGAGCCTGAAAGAAGCATGCCTTCACCTTCAACATTTAAAGGGAAGGGTCATGGAGCTGATAGCTGCGTTTTATTTTGAAGGAAGAGATCCAGCATTGGCCTTCATTATTTTAGATGTCTCCAAAGTCTTTGATTTTGGGCTTTCCAACCTTTATATATCTATAAAGTGGACTGTGTGAAATTATCAAAAGACCATGTTACACAGAAGTGCTCTAGATTAGAAAGATGTAACCTTTGGCTGTTGTCGTTTAAGAAGACGCTGACACTGGCTTTATAGTTTTCAGAGAGTGCCTTTATTTGTGGATGATGAACAATGGTCTCTAATATCAGCCACAGTTTCTGATTAAACACATCTGTACTGGTGTTATGTAAGAGGAGATTACCAGGCAGGTGACATCCAATTTAAGGTGATTTGAGAACCCAGTTTTCCTCATTTCCTGTCATATCCTATTGTAACGGTCAGAGCAGAATCTCTGTGTGTGTGTGTGTGTGTGTGTGTGTGTGTGTGTGTGTCAGTGTCACAACCCTACTTGCATCCAGACCCTGGTTTCAAATGGTCTCAGTCTGGTTGTTTGGTCCACACCAAAGCGTTCTAACACTCTCTCCGTGTCCCTGCATTTGGTCTACCAGGTAACATCCGTGTGTTCTGTCGTGTCCGGCCAGTCAGTCAGGAGGAGCAGGACTCCGCCGACGCCAAAACCATGCTGAGCTTTGACTCTGATGATGACGCCATCCTCTACCTCTCTAACAAGGGCAAGATCATGACCTTTGAGCTGGATAAAGTCTTCCCTCCTCATGCCATGCAGGAAGAGGTGAGCATCCTCAGAGCAGGAAGTTACATGATGATTAGATGGTAGAACTTCATTACAGGAACATAATGAAACCAGACAACCAGAATCAGGCCTGAGTTCTGTTTAGCATCTGTGGGGTTTCAGACATCTTAAGAGAAAAAGAAAGACTTGTCACTTGAATGTTGGCTCAGACATCAGAGGGTCGTTTTGAAAGTTGCCAGCCTCTGAACAGATACACCTTTATTCACAATGACAGGGTATCAGAATTGGATAAACCAGCAGCTTCTCTGTCTGATCTGCCTGTTCTCTCTCTGATTGGCCCATCAGGTGTTTCAGGAGGTTCAGGCTCTGATTACTTCCTGTATCGACGGCTATAACGTCTGCATCTTCGCCTACGGACAGACTGGCTCGGGGAAAACCTACACCATGGAGGTAGGATGTGCTTTAATGTTTTTCTCTTCAGTGGTTGTCCAGTCAGTTTTATCCACTCAGAAAAGCTCAGTTTTTGGTAAAGTTACAAGATACAATTTCAAGTTTAAGTAAAAAAGGTAAAGACAAAGGTGTTAGCCTCAGCAGTTTCCTAGGTGACACTGAATGCACCTGCAAACTCCACCTCCTCTGTCTGCGCCTCTTCAGGGTGTCGCCGACGACCCTGGCATCAACCAGCGAGCTCTGCGGCTGCTGTTCTCTGAGGTGATGGAAAAAGCTCCAGACTGGGATTATAAAATCACCGTCAGCATGGTGGAGATCTACAACGAGACGTTGCGGTGAGGAAACAATGCTGTCACATCCCCGAGGCCCCTGAAGGCCACTGACCCTGGACTCTGATGACTTTACATGTCTTGGAGTTCATAACCACCATCAACCAATCACACCCAACTCTCAGAAACTTGTTCAATACTTGTTGATTATGCTGCAGCTCTTTGCTCAATCTGACTCTGACTTCACTGCTAGCATTCAAATTTCATGCTGTAGAGAGTATTTGTTAGAGCAGGACAGTGTGAGACAAAATAAACTACAGTGTTTGTGTTTATAGTGATGAAGAAATGTGAGGAAGTGCTTCAGTGTTCGACTAGTTTCTGGTCAGCAGTGGAGGAATCGGGACTGCTTTTAGCAGTTTTGATCTCAGTCTCCATGTATCTGAGTGGCTGCAGCTTCAGAGCAGTTATGTAAAGGTGGATCATGTGAAATGTCATCTGTTCGGCTCCATCTGCTGTTGTGTAACAAACATGTGTGCAAAGAGTCAGACAGCTCAACATCTGGATGCTGGATAAAAGTTTTTCTGGCAGAAACATTCAGGGCTCTGAAGGTCAGATTAAACTCTGAGATTATCAGGCTGCACAGCACGCCACAGTCTGATGGAAAATTTCACACAGAAATGGACACGGGTTTTATCGAGCTGCAGTTGGTGAAAGGTTTAAGATTTATATTTCATGCTTCAAAACACGGACCTCTTCAGATCTGAACTCCCCGCTCGGTTTCTTCTTAACCAGCCTTTGTCACACTGCAGCTCTAAGTCGAAGCCTGCAGGCACTTAAATGTCTCTGCTGTGTTTCAGTGACCTGCTCGGGGAGAATCCGGCTGACAAGCTTGACATAAAGATGAACCCCGATGGCAGCGGCCAGCTCTACGTCCCTGGACTGACCGAGATCACCGTGCAGAGTCCCGAGGATATCAACAAGGTGAGGACTTCCTGTTTGTCCTTTCAGTGTAAAACGCCTTCAGATCATTTGCCTGTCTGTGTGGATGATGGATAGAAGCTTCTTTTTCTTTAATTTGGTTTTGCTGCACAACACAGATGCAAAAACAACAGTGAATCTTTTTAGATTTTTATTTCCTGTTTGGAAACTATATATGTGTGCATCTTATTTTATATATCTGCAGTCGGTAAAACATAAAAGGTTGTAAAGAATAGAAACCAGAAAAAAGTCAAAAGCAGAATAAAGCTTGAACAGGAATTACTGTGTCTAGCTCTGACAGCAGTGATTGGTTATGCTGTTTACCTGTCCTCAGGTGTTTGAGTTGGGTCACATGAACAGAGCGACTGCCTGCACCAACCTGAATGAGCACAGCTCACGGTCACATGCTCTGCTTATCATCACAGTGTCTGGATTCAACACAGCCACTGGAAACCGCACACAAGGTACGCACACACGTTTGTTTAGGTGTCTGTAGGAGGACTCATGTTGATGTACTGTATTACCAGGATCCCAAACCCTCAAACAGCCCCTTGAAGGTACCAGAGTGTGGTTCAGACAAGCATTCACCACTATTAATAAAACTTTTTATTTTATTTTTTTTCAAAAATGTCCTCAGTCTAAATGAAGTCCCCACTTTCTTCAAAAAAAGCCTGACTTACTAAATCTTTCATCTTTTAAAAGTCCTTTTTCCAAAAAGTCTTTTAAAAGTACCCACTTCCCCTCCCAAAAAAAGTAAAATATAAAACATACCCATATTCCAAAAAGCTTCCCTACTTTCCACAAAATTCTTGTCTTTCAATAAAGGGCACAGTTCCCTCACTTTTCAAAAAGTCTATTTATTAAAAAAAATAAAATAAAAAAATCCCTAACTTTACCAAAAATTTTCTTATCTTTAAAAAAATTCTACATATTTCATCAATTTGTCCTTCTAAACAGCTTCACTGAACTCTGAAGAAACATCTTAGTTACATGCCGCATTTGTTAAACTGAAAAACGTCATCTCCTGGTTCAGGTGAGTTTCCATGCTCTGCTCACTCTTCGCTGTATTCTGGTTTAGGGAAACTGAACCTTGTGGACCTGGCAGGCTCGGAGCGGATTGGTAAGTCGGGGGCAGAGGGCAGTCGGCTCAGAGAAGCTCAGTGCATCAACAAATCTCTGTCGGCGCTCGGTGATGTCATCAACGCACTGCGGAGCAAACACTCTCACGTCCCGTTCAGAAACTCCCGCCTCACGTACCTGCTGCAGGACTCCCTGAGCGGAGATAGCAAGACCCTGATGATGGTGCAGGTGAGTCCAGGAGCAGGCCAATGAGGGTCCAGAACAACCTGGCACTTCTTTGATGCAGATGAAGGTGACTCTGTTTCCTGTTTGTCTTCAGGTCTCTCCGTTGCCCAGCAACATGAGTGAGTCGGTCTGCTCACTAAAGTTCGCTCAGCGGGTTCGCAGCGTCGAGCTGAGCTCCTCGTCCTCCAGGAGACACGAGAACTCATCCACGTCATCCTCGCCCACCCACGACAGCGTTGAGGTAACAAACACAGATGTGCTTCTTCTTCTCTTGGCTTAATTCGTGATCAGCTGATTGTTTTGAGTCTCACAAGATTGATGCTGGTATTCAAAGCAGGGTTAAAGTTATGATGCAGGGTAAAAGTGACCCTTTGGTTGTTGTGGGTGTAAATGATAATTTTTCATTTTATCCTAGACTCCTCAAATTTCAGTACATGAATAAACTAATTCTAGAAAAAGCATTGAAATAAGAGGAGATTGATTTTTATTTTAAAAGAATTAAATCCACTTGAATACCAGGGGGTCAGATTAACTTGCCCACAGCACACTGGAAATATAATATTTTTATAATATTTTTCAATAGGTAAAAAATTAAGACTTTGTCTTTGGGAAACTGATAACATTTAATAGAATAAGAAGGTTTCAAGGTGTGAACAACAAAATCTGCCAAATAAAAGCAATAAGGCAGTTAACAAAACTTAAAATAAAGCAATTTAAAATCTGTCTTGTATGTCATCCTTTGACCTCTCCCTAGCTGGACTCCCCCCCGGTGACCCCGGTCCCTCTCCCCATCTCTCGGGCCAGCAGTGCCGGCTCCACCCTCTCTTCCGCCTCCAGAACTCCCAGCAGCTCCCGCAGGAGGTCCCAGTCTCAGCTCTCCACAGGTACACAAAGTGCTCAGAGTCCACATGATAAATTAAGATTGTTGCTAATAAATCCTTGTCTTCCTTTGTTCTCTAATTAATTAAATTACTAATTATTTCCTCTGTAAACTCACCCTTCAGAAATATTTTGTCTGATACCAGTTTTTAGCATCACAGCAGTTCAACTCTGTTCATACCAATAAAGCTGTGAGGAGGGCTGCACCCTGTCACCTTATTAAACTGGACCCTGCTTCTTTAAGTCCTGGAGTCTCCTAGAGCAGCTTTGCATGATTCACAATTCAATTCAAAATAATCCTTATTTCTTACACTGAGCCTTGGTGCAGCTCCTCAGATCCCCCTCTGCCTGAAACAAGGAGTTTAGCTCCTCCCCCTTTAGGCCAACTTTATTCTAATTGGCTCCCACTTTTAAACTTATGGATTGAAAAGCAAGAGGGTGGGGCTTCTCTGCCTGAGATGACCATATAAGAATATCTTCTTTGTGACACACATTGCCAAGAGTAGAAAAAAACCTTCATGCCATTTTTCTGCAGTGCATTGTGGGAAATGTAGGGTGCAGGTGACTGGGCGTGGGTACAGCGCAGAGTAAATAATAACAACTCCTGAACATCGCAGGTCTGAACTGTAAGAGTGGAGGAGGATTTTTCCAGGAACGCCCGCTGTCAGTCTGTCCTCCTCCTTCTTCTTCTGTGTCCTCATTCTGTGGTCTGATTGGTTGGTTTGCAGACAGACAGGTAGAAAGAGCCAGCCCATTGGTGGGGGACGGTGGGCAGGTAGGTGGGGGTGTATTCTGATTGGTGGACAGCTTGGCATGGAAGCTCTCAGCATGGCATGGTGCCCCCTCCCCGTCTCCTCCACCACCCATCTAACGCTCCTCACCTCTAACCACAGAGCTTCAGTGTGTGTGTGTGTGTGTGTGTGTGTGTGTGTGTGTTGCCTGTTCAAGTGCTGGAGTCTTGTTTTTATTACTCATTGGCTTCTTTTAGAGTTCAAGTCACCAGAAAACATGTCTGAGATTTCATCCCATTCCAGGACAAAGAGGTGTTGGATAAATTAAATTACTCATGAGAAATTATTCTTACATTAAGAGCTGGGAATAATAAAGAAAATAAAGGATGGACGTACTGAGTGCAAAAGCAGGTTAAACCTGCATTCTTTTTGATGGCCTGCAGAGGGCGACTCCTGATTTCAAAGTCCAATTCTATGAGAAATGTATGATTTTATGCCCACATTAAACACTTTCCTGGTGAGTTTATGGTCTCAGTTGCTCCTTTCAGGTCTTATCAGATAAAACATGGTATTCATTTTGTAAATTAAAGTTCCCTTTAGTCTCCAGAAGGACAGATGATAAAGCCGGTATGATGTTCTCCACTTTCACAGTCAGGTCTACCTGTCTGGTTTCAAAAAGCCATTATGGAGACAGTAAAAGCATTCAGCTAAGAGGCTTCAGAAAGGCTGGAAGGTTATTTTTATAGACCATTTAGTCTTTATTGGAGTGAGACTCCAGTTTGTCCTCTGTTCCCAGGCTAATCCTGAACCTCTCTGTGCTGCTCTTAGAGATGAAACTGATTAAAAACCACCTGCAGCTTTTTTCTTTTTTTTTTTTTACTCATTAATATTTTGAATCTGCAGCAGCTTAAACAAAATGGCCCGCCTCTGTCTGCCGTTTCCTTGTGACTTGTGAGTGTGGGTGGGTGTTGGTGTCCGGAAAAAATCTTGTCCCTCCCCCTTTGCCTCTTGTCCATGCTGCTCTGTGGCCTGGCTGAGCGTCCTGCTGACGAGCAGAGGATTGTGGGATTGCTTGCTTACTTCCATGTCTGCACTGATAAATCTGAAAACACTGTTCATATCAGTTTGATAGGAATACTTCTCATGTTTATTACATGTTCACACTGCAGTCAAACTCCTTAAAATCTGAGGTTTCAGCCTCTGAAGGGAAACTCCTGTTTCTATCTAGACTGTCCTGAGATTCATGTTTTTATTTATTTATTTTGTTCTTAATGCAAAGTGAGCAGCAGGATCACTTTTGGTGGGAAATCACAGACAGTGAAAAATCGTATTGATTTACAGAAGTTTTGAACTTCGACTATAAAAAGGAAACTGAAACTGAAGTGATTTTAAATTTGCCCAATCTCCCCTTCAAGGTCATCTCTTCGTGCACCTCTGGACTGATTTCAGCACATCTGGTATTTTCAGAAGGGGGGGGGGTTAGCGTGATTGCTGAGCACAGATCACGTTTTCGATGTGTGCCGGTGCTCTGCCACTGTTCAGATGTGTCAGGACATTACAGTAAAGTCAGCATTTACTGTCTGGTCCTGGGGGACAAATTCACAAAGCACTTTATTATCTTTAAAACACACATGAATTCTTCTTACCTGTTGGGACATGGCAGACTCTTAAAGAGCCCTCAGTTGTAGATGGAGACTCTGCTCTGAGCACCAGTAATAATCCTCATCTAAAACATTTCCAGACTAAAGTCCTGGGTAGAATCTCAAAGCTCACATGGAAGTAGTCAGATGGGAATACAAGGAAGTGAACTAAAAATAGCAGTGGTGCTGGAAGTAGTGCAGAGGTGCAGGAGAGAAATATTTCAATCTGATGTAGTTTATTTTTTCTGAGCAGAGATCTTTAAGGGTAGTACAGGTGTCCATGTTGTTTAACATCCAGGTGGTCCATGTAGAGGCAGTAATAGACTCTGAGGAGATGTAAAAATGCCCAGTCTGTTATAGGTGGTGTCAGATCAGTATAGACACCCCCCCCCCCCCCCCCG
>VUQS01064032.1:8682-29977 GCA_015108495.1 Heterochromis multidens
GGGTGGGCAGAACAATGGGAGTGCGGTGCAGGGATTGTGGGAGAGAATCTAGGCTGGAGCCACAGTGTCTGGAGCGCCCCTCCACTCCCCTCATCCAGCTTTTGTTCAGCTGCAAAAGCTATCAGCACTTCCTACTGACACCAACAATAACTCCACACAGCTGGGCCCTTTTTAGCCTGTTTACAGCACATCAAGGCAAGGGGAGAGAGAGAAGACAGAGGGAAGAGGCAGAGGAGGGGAAAGAAAAGTGAAACATATTAGCTCCTGATTTTAACTGACAGAATGGCAGTGCCCTCTCTCAGCTCCCTTTCCCTCCTTCATCACTGACACTGAATTCATTTCCCCATGGACTCTTTATATGTGAGCTGATTATGGCTCGGCATTTTAATGTTTTTTGACAGGCTACTGTTTGTGTCAGTGCTGTTGCAACATCACACATCCATCAAACAGCAAAAAACGCGCTTGTATTTTTCTTTCAAGGACACTGTGTATCTTTGCAGCATTTATGCCAGCACACAAACACTTTCCTGGTAGCATTTTTTTTTTTCTAGATAAGTTGTTCCATTTTGTGGAGGGGAAACATATTAGCTAATACGCCCTCTTTATCGCAACAGCAAACAGATCTACAAAAGCACACTGCAGGAAGCCGCATGGGGGGAGAAGTTGGTGCAGAAATTCATTTGGAGGAAATAGGACATTCCAGTAATGCTTTGACACTTTTGCTGCTGTTATTATTACTGCGAGGACAATAAGTAGCCCTCGTACTACTTCCTGAAACATGAAAGTGACCAAAGCACAATAATAGTTTCTTAGACAGAGGATTTTACTTTGGTATGATTCTCGAGATACACTGTTGAAAAGAAACAGGGAGGAATTTGATTATGAAACAAGAGCACCACTTGAAGTTTTCAACAATTTTTACTAACACACACACACACACACACATGCACACACACACACGCCACTCCTCGCAGCTGTGGGATTAGTTTCCAGTTCCCAGTCAGGCTCTTCCTGTTTGCTTGATAATGATCACACCTGTGTGCAGGTGTGTGGAGAGGCTCATATGGGACTGGGAGGGGTGAGTGTGGTGTCAGGTATAAAAACCTGTGCTACCACATCACAATGTCACGTCTATCCTCGGCTGATTGACGGATGACAGGTGGCACCCCAGGCTTCTCACATTCAACACAAAATGCAAAAAGTTTGTGCTGAATTGTGAGAATTTTTTTAACACTGTGCGTCACACCTTCTATGGGTGTTTCCGCCTGGATCCTCGTGTACCCCGGCGTGGCCTGGCACCTCCCTGGCAAGCCCAGCCCATGTAATGACTGAGGACCAGTGGTTAGGACTCACTTCCTGTGGGAGTCCCGGTTCAGAGATGTGTCATCAAAAGTGCAGACCGGCTGGAGCCTTGCCGCCTGTTGGGTGTTTTTCCTGTGTGCAGGGAGCAGACTGGGTGGGTGGGTGGACGCCCTTCCCTGAGATCCAGGGGCAGGTTACAGGAATACTGTCTCCATCTGATAGTTGGTGTGCAGCTGAACCTCGTGGAGATCCTTGAAGCCCCCCCCCCCCTCCAGGTGTCCTCTGCTCTGCGTCCTTGGCCTGAGAGGAGTCACTGGGACAGCTTGGTCCCTCTATATCTGTTTCTCTCAGTTGTGTTCATGTGCATGTGTGCATTCACCGGACCCAAAGCTCACCCCTCCTTTACACCCCTGTGGCCATCTCCCTCCGCCTGGTTCCCACACACACTATCAAAGCCCTTTAATGGTTTCTAATTAGCTCCCCATCTGCTGGTGACAGCGCACTGGTGGCATGCTAAAGCACCCATTGAGAGCATAGGCATTGTGCTCTGGAATACTTTCCACTCCAGTGGCAATTGCCTGGAGAGCAAGCTTTAGCTGGGAGTGCGTGTGTTGTGGGGAGGATTGGGTGTTCAGAGGGGGGACTGGGAGTCTTCTCTACGGTTAGGGGCTTGGGGGAGGGCAGGGGTGGAGGGATACACAATGAGAGACAGTGTTACGGCTTGTTGCAAATCTAATAACACCAGAGTCCCTTTTCCGTTCAGTGGTCATCCCCATCAACCCTCCGTCTGCCTAGCACCACCAGCAAGTATTTCACCTCACCCCTCCTTCTACTTCTTTAAGTAGAGCAACAGTTTGACATCACACAGGAGTTATTTTGGATGTTTTAACACTAACTTTATATTGAGGCTATAGTAAAACTGGAAACACAGCCTTATAAGGTCCTCCTTTATCCTGAGAAGTTGCCCTCTTGGACTGAACAACAAATGCACCTCTATAGACACTGTAAATGAAGCCCAATGAGGCCTCTTCATTAGTGCAACCTATCTATGTGTGAATACTGGCTGTTTGTCAGATTCTATAAGGCCCTCTCCTTTCCAGGACTTCCAGCAGAGTCCAGGTCCACTGTTAGCAGAAGGGGAGACCAGCTGTTCCCAGCTGGTAGCCACAAGATGCCTATGGAGGACAGGCCTGATTGCTGCTGGTCAGCTGCCCCCTGCTGTAGGAGGGAGATGGAGAACAATAAATAAGAGCTTCTGTCTCCCCTCACATGTCCACTGTTAGCTAATTTTATCTGAAATATTCTTAATGGACTGTTTTTGCAGAATAAAGGATAAATACATACTGTATACCAATTAACTGCCATTAGAGTGAACTTAAAAGCGAGGCATTTACTGTAGATTTCGAAGTATGTATTTTTGCCATGTGAGAATATAGGCTGCTCCTGAACTGAAGCAAACATGGGAACTCATTCCGTTGTTTTTAAGATTCCATGGTAACTGAATGCATCCCTTTGAAATGACAAGTAAGGCCTTATGTTAAGCCACATATTTGTGTGCGTGTCTGTGTGTTGTGAGACAAATGGCTTGTCACCTGACCTCTCTCTCACACACACACACACACACACACACACACACACACACAAACCCGCACATCCCCACAGCTGCACAGAGGCGTCCAGTCAGCACGGCCAGGGGACATGGGAGCCAAAGCCCAACGATGGAGCATGGACAGTGGCAGCTGGGGAGCTGACAAAGCCCCATTCAGAGGGCCCAGACCTGGGGACAATGGCTGGGCCAGGCTGAGCTCTCTCCTCCACTCTTCCACCAAAAGATTAATACTTCAGATGGGCTTCCCTGTGGCAGGCAGGGCTAAAAGGAGAGCCCTCCTATTTGTCACTGGGCATTGTGCAAGTCGCCTGAGAACCAACCTCTTGGATGGGCTTGACAAATGAGAGCCGCCATTGACAGTGAACAGATTGGGCCTGCCACTTTTGTTTTGATTGTGGAGCGGTTATAATCAAGTTATTTGGGCCTCGGGGAGTTTTTGTTTCTTGCTCCTGATGCTCTTGACACTAAAGTCCCACCTTACCAGTCTCCGCTGGCTCAGATGTGATTTGAGCCTGCTCAAGTTTCCCCTCTTGTTTGTTGTTTCTATTTATCAAAGCTGTATAGAGGGTGCAACAGCAAGAGGAAGTTAATTTACTTGGGTGTGGGAATCTTTTTATGAAACCTCCAAAAGGCAGTGCAGGTGCAACAGGTGTAGGTGTGTGTATACTTGTCACAGAGAAGCCTCAGTGTGGGGTTATTGTAATGTTTTCTATGCAGATGTCCCTTGTGCATATGACCTGAATAATGTGTTAAAAGAAAGAGCTCAGCCAGGGGACTACGGTAACCAGAGACCCTGTTAGGTAAGGGTGAATGCAAGCTGCTGGGGTGTGCCTCCTCCTCCTCTACCCCCCACCTTCTCTGGAACCCTGTGAGCACAGGTGTTTAGCCCCCAGCAAGCCAGCATTTCAGGTTAAACTGTAGGAACGCTGCCCCGCCTTCACACCGGGAACTAGAAGTGGCCGCAGAGTACACAGCGTCACACCTGCACACCTGTGCTTCCAGTATGTGTCTGTGTTTTGCTACTGTGATCGCATCACATGATTTCTCAACAGGAAATGTTCTACCATTGAAGTTTTCCAGAGAAGAGAGCACACATTCAGCATGTTAAATGCAAATGTCATTTGTAAGCCCCATAGCCAAATTAAACTGACCTAAAAATCAGCCTTTGCCACTTTGACTGAGTGACAAATAAGGACAGAACCACCCTTTGCATGCGTTGTAGCTTCAGTAACAGAGGCCAAGGCCATCTGGCATGTCTGTCGTGGTGTTACTGCCATGCATTGGCCAGCAATTCTCACGATAAAGGAATGTAGCCATCTTTAAACATATATTAACCCCCCTCAAGTGACACAAGCGTCATTCCCCTTTCCCTGTTCCCACCGATTCCTCCTCTCACCGAGTGTCTTCTTATGTACCCGTGTGTACATCACCCACTTGTCCACCCCCACCCCTCCCTGGCTCTGTTGGCTTCTTCCACTGCCAGTCATCCCGTCCCCACGGCTGCCCAGTGAAGATCCTCCTCTGGTTCCCACGTAGAGCTGAAAACACGCAGCTAAGACAAGTGCCCTGCTTTTCACCCAGGGCCCTCGTCCAGGAATTTGCTTGTGAGAATCTTTGATGCAGCAGAAGGTGCCCTACTTTTAAAACTCATTCTTCTCCCTGGGATTGTTTCAGAGAGTTTAACAAAAGGGAAACGAGTCTGTGTGCGGGGGTCAGCAGGGGTGTGTGCATATGTGCATCTAGGTTATACTCGCGTGCACGCCTGTGTTTATGCAGCGGCGTGTATGTGTGTGTGTGCACGTGAGGGGAGGGCTGGAGGATTATAAAGAGGAAGTGAATGGGAAGTACACACTCAGTGACAAAATAAGAGGGAGACATTCCTTTGCTGCCCCTCCCCTCCTCTTCCCTGCTCTCCCTCTTTCTCTTCTCTCCATCCACTGTGGCAGGGCCCTGGGAAAATCAAACAGGTGGTTTGTGCCTGGCAGGAAAGCTGGCTGGGCCCGGGGTGGGCAGGCCTGCAGGCTGCTGGGGGCTATCAAAAGCTCTTAGCCCCAGCTTTAGGCCAGCACTCTGAATGGCCCTGGGCTTCATTATCATGTGAATTCTGGGAACTGCCCCGGGCCCCCAGTAACACCAGTGAGCTGCCCATATGGTGTTCGCTTGGCAACTAGGGAGACCCAGCTCCCCCCACACATCCCTCTACTCCCAGTACTACTCCTCCATTCCAGCACTTCTGATATCAAGGGAGGACAAGGAGAAGAGGGAGCCTCTACTTTCTTCTGAGGAGGGGGGCAGGACCACACAGAGCAGCCATGGCCTGTCCTCCGGGACCCTTGATGACACTACTGCCCCACAGAGCATTACAACTAGCCCAGATCTGGGTGCATTTAGCCATTGAATTAGCATTAAAGACACATTCTAAAGCTGTCAATTTAGCATCAGAAGCCAGCGCTTTGACAGATAGAGATGTCAGCAGCCTCTTCACTTTTTGGAGGGGGCTCCTAATCAGACACCCACCTCTTATTATTCAAGCTTAGAGGGGGGTTTGCCCCTGAGCAATCACTATTAAGGCCATTTGTCATCTACTACATGCCAATTCAATTGAGAATTTTTCCCTCTCTCCTTTTTTTCTCATTAAAATTAAATGTTTTAGAGAGTTTCCTTATTTGAACATTGGCAGAGACTGTCATGTATTGTAAAAATCATAAAACCCCCTTTAAGCCTGGTGGTTTTTGATGTTGATCTATATAAAAGAAAGCTGACTTCTTCCAAAAGATATATTTATATCATTGTCTTTGTCTCATAACTGATTTTTGTGGAACAGATTATTAATGACAGCTCTATTTTTGTCTCTCCAACGGTAAGATGGCTCAGTAAGTGGCGTTTATTTACATGAATAATTTGTCCACATCAACTGATGGCATGATTTCAAACGCTGCCGCAACCAGGCCTTCAACGAGCTGTAGTGGTCAAAATGCTCACAATCATATATTCCCGCATTACTATTACTATGCAGTGGGAGTCCCAAGCAACCACCCATAAGAATTCCATTTAAATTAGCAGTGTCAAAAAAATCCCAATACAATCCATCTGAGTTAAATAGCCTCGTGAGTCATCTGATTTTCCTGGATGAGGATAAGGACACTTCTTTAGAGGAGATGTCACTTAACAACAGAGCAGGAATGCTGATCCGGCTCCCGCAGATGGCCACCTGTGTTATAGTGTGGTGGGGGTGGGAGAGCTGGGAGGAGGAAGTGTGTGAGCAATGTGTTATACGTGCCACATGATCTCATGCTGATGAAGAGACTCTGGATGGCTCCAGCATTGTTCATTGTGATCACTGATGTGTGTGTGTGTGTGTGTGTTGGGGGGGGGGGTATATTTATATATCTCTTTGTGTGTGTTTGTGCACATGTGTAAGCTTAGACGGTGATCTTATATAGCACATGTGGACAATCTAGGCAGCTTACTTCACCACTTGCACCTGTGATAAAGAAGGCAAGGTATGGAAAACAGAGGGAGAGAGAGAGAGAGCTGAAAGTGTGATCTGACTTCTGAGGAACTCTACTGGTGATTCATGCTGTTACACATGAAGCGATTCACTCCCTCTGCAGCTGTGCGGACCACATGTTCAATATGATTTCACAACATCTTCCCTGTCCTTGGAAATTCCTTTTTTTCATGAAGCCTTCTCGCCCTCCTTTCTCCTGTCAGTGTGCTGGCGGTGTTGTCTTGACACAGAGGCAGGTGCATGTCTTAGTCATTCTTCTCTTCCCCGAATGGCTCAGTATTTCACTCAGGCTTTAGTCAGCTAGAAAGGCTCAAAAGCCCTCTCAGAGTCATGTGTTTATCATACAGTAGGCTTCACGGTGCTGCTGGTGATAGTGTTGCTGTTATCACTCAGGTTACAACCTCTGCCTTGAGGTGTCAGCAGCCAGGTGCAAGCAGAGGAGTGATTTCTCAACTTGTGATACCTGAGTTACTCAACGTTTCTAGGTTTCACTTCCTGCTTTTTGCCAGCGTTACATGTTCATCTTTACAGTATCACTCTCACTCGTACTAGGATTTGATCCATGTCCAGTTGCAATCCAGGGAAACGTCTGTGGACTCCCACCCAGGATGACGTGTGTGTTGAGGCTGTGATTCATCCCACAGCTGCCCCCCTGACCAGCTCCAGCTCTGCATGAGCAAAACAGCCAATGTTCAGACTGCTGTTTACAACAAACCCGAGCTCATTGCAGTGGGGAAAGTAAAGCCGCTTTCACACTTGGAATATGTGATAATACCGTGTTCAATTATCCAGGTAACATGATTGTTCCGCACAGATTAGGCTGTGCTCACGTGAGACTTGGATTCTGCGGGGCTTGATTTTGTCAAAGCTTTGATGTCACTGCATGGTAATGCACTTCAGCCCAGGGCCTCAACTATATTTGATAAACAACTCTCCCAGTCAGACATTAACTAAGCTTTTTTTTTAATTCAAGAGGCTAATTGATATTATTTTTCATATGACATCCTTGTTTCTTTTTATTTACTCATATTATTTAAATGCACATTAATAAAAAGAAAAAAACTTTAAACAAGCCAGATTTAGCCCTAATGGCTAATAAGTTTGTTGACAATATGAACACAACTGTGATGCAGAGATTCAGTGCATTGAATCGGCCATGGTGCTGACAGTGAAGCTCATCTAGTATCAAGCATTACATAACAAGTAAAGATTAAATGGAGGTTATTTGTCAGTGTCATTATAGAGCCCTGTTTTTGCTCTCAGTTACATTTATTTAACCACAGCCGGTCGCAAACTGCGCATCCAATGCTGTACTTCAGCAGGCTCATAACTGTGGAACATCAGCTTCCTGCCAACACGGGAAACTTCTAAATTCCTCTCAATATCTTCCTAATGAAAAGCATTCTATCAAAGAACATGGTGACCTTTAGAGTGCTTTGGAAAGGGAACATTGCTGCCTGTGGTTTGAGAAAACCACTAGCATCTTTAAGAGAGAATCTGCTCTGCTTGGCCAGACTACCTGACAGATATACAGAGAACTGCCACAAGTGTGGATAAGTTGTGCATGTGGGAACACAAACAATTTCAACTCAAAAACATCATCTGTTAAAATTCTTGAATGGCTCTAACCCCAAAATGGCTTACAGATACCTCAATATTTTCACATCTAAAAAGACAAAAACAGCTAAAGAAAGATGAGATGGGGTGGTGAAAGAACTCTAGAAGGTGGGGTGAAGTAATACTAGTGATAGTGTTATTACTGTTAACAACAGCTTGTTATCCTTAGTATCTTCAGTGACCATTCTCTATGAGATATCATGGGATTGCACATAAATTGCAGGCCACTTCAGGGACATTTTATGTGTCATGTAAAAATGAGTTGAGGTCAGGGTTGAGGTGTTCATGGCATGACAGTATCATGAACATCAGCGTAAGGCCAATGATGGCCCTTGGTAACTTTTTGTGTGGGGTACAAGTCCTACTCTACATTTTCTTCATTCACATCATGTGATTATTTAATGTAGCAGTTCAGAACCAAAAAAGACCAAGAATTATTTTTTCTGTTACTTCAGCTCTTCTGTTGTAGTCATCATAGGAGATTAACCTTCCTAACATTAACAAATGCAGCTAGTGTCAAGAATACCACCTCACTAGTGATTAAAGCACAAAAATAACAATTGCATACAAAAAAACACAACTCCAATATGACACGGCGTTGTTTTTGTGCAGCCCTCAATCATACACTGAATTTAGTCACTAAAACTTTGAGAACTCCTGATTTACTGGAAATATAGTAATGTAGTAGTTTTAGGGAAAATATAATGTGATGTCATGGAAAGTATACAATAACAAAGAATTTATCAAATGCTCATTGTTCTCAGGCAGCAACCTGTGAAAGCATGACCGCTGGGTATCAAATACTTGTTTGCTTTTAACATGAGTGCTGACAGGTAGCATTTGTCATCTCTTTATTGTTTATTTTGCCATTTATTTTAAAAAATCTATTTTATTTTACCTTTCTGTTTACCTAAAAAAATGTTTCTTGTATAAATCATCTTTAGGTAAAGCAGCTTTTCATTGGTACATCGGTTTGGTGAGTGATATCTTATTTTTATCTAGCAAATAGATTCTGGACTTTCATGAATCAAATACTTGTTTGTTCATTACACGAGTGCTGACAGGTAGCATTGGATGTGTGGTATCTATAAGGAGCTATTTGTATTGTTTCTTGAAGGATTTTACTTCTTAATCCCCCTCTCTACCCACCCACACACACATCTCTTATCCCTCTTCGCGCCAAAAGAGCCAGCAGGAGAAACTGAAAGAAAAGAGAATGGGCCTCCGAAAGGCGAGAAAAGAGAGTTGAGTTGAGGAGCAAGTGAGTGAGATGGAGAATGAGAAAATGAGAAGGAGAGACAGCATGGATTCTTTTCTTTGGGGCCTTAAAGACATGTTTCCCTCAGATGTTGGCTCTTCTTCAGATGCTAATAGTCCACCATTCCCAAGCTGGGCCTTAGCATAACAATGCAGTGGAAGTGAAAGAGCTAAACCTCTGCTTTCTTTAAGAAGCCAAAGCGGGGCTTTTCTCATAGACTAATGCCCCTTTCTCTCTTTGTGCTACTAGTGAAAGGCCTGTGGCACGCAAAGGCAAGGTGATCACAGAGTTTACTGAAAATGAGACTGAAACAACACATGTGCCTGGACTAAAACTGCATTGGTGAAGTCATTGAAATTCAGGAGAAATGACCAAATATAGAGCAGTGAGCTGGATGGCCCCAAGCCAGGGTACTCACTCTCTCAAGTATGATGACAACAGCCATTTTGGATATTATCAGCTTTTGCTTTTAAAGCTGTGCTGAATTATGTCTGTTGGAAGACTCCAACCCAAATGTTATGACTGTGTGTCCGTGCTGACTCTAAGATGACAGTGTCCCATCTGAAATACAGTTGTGAGCCTGAAGGCTTGTTGGATGAACTGCAGTCTGACCTTGATGAGGCCCTAGATACTGTTTGTAAGGCCCTGATAGCCCCTGATAACAAACACAGAACATATGGCTTTCTGCTTTATCATTTATCAGGGCAAAATAAACGGGATCAGAGGTAAAGGACATGCAGGAGGACACAAACATACTGTAGGTCGCACTGGCTGCTCCAAAACACCACGACTTCAACTTATCCATGTTTGTGCAGAGTTGGACTGTTCCTTCTTGCTATATGTATTTCATTATTTTGCCTTTCTATTAATAGTAGTTCATTGAAATTTGGAAAGATTTCAAAGGCCACTGAGATGTGGTTTCAATACTGACTGCATGTTTATGACACAGAAGCAGATAAAAATATTCTGTGCTTAAAATATGTGACAGTTTATTCAAAGGGAATTCATAGTTTTAAGAAAGCAGTCACCAATTTAAAGAAATAAATGCTATTATGGTAATGAAATGTAAAATAGGTCAGTTAAGCTTTACCTTTCAGCAAATTAAAGTTAAAAAGAAGATGCATGAAGATGCACGGTATGAAAAGAAAGTGAAACGCAAACACACCAACAGTGCATTTACAGAAACAGAATAAGTCTGGATAATGGGAAAAAATATGGGTTTAAATAGCAGCCATATTCTTTATATAACAGTCTCATTTTAAAGACTCATGACCATATATGGACTACAGCTGGAGTGCTAAGTTATCAGCTAAGCTATTGGCTGATAACTTGCATAAGCTATTGGTAGCAGACTGAGCTAGCCAGGTGCATCCACAAACACAGGTACCTTCTATATAGCTCTAAGTAATGTACAGAGGTGCCAAAATTACACACAGACACAGAAGTACAGACAATTGTGTTAAAAAAATAGTGTGGTAAAAGTTTAAGTACTGGTTTAACTTCTTTACTCAAGTAAAAGTGAAAAAGTACAGGCTCTGAAATGTACTTAAAATGTGAAAGTAAAAAGCAACTCTTTGGAGGACATTCCTACCAGCTATTTTTGTGCAAAGCAGACTGAAACTAATGTCAAATTAATATAATAATAAAATCATATTAATGATTTTTTAAACTTCTAATTATAATAGAGGTACTCAGCCTGAATATCAGTTATGTGGAACAAAAGCAGAGAAAAACAAAGGGAATTAAAAACAAATCTCTAATTGCTGTTGCCTACATTTTTTCAATGTAATGTAATGTTTCAATTAGTACAGTGCGATTTGGCAGGTGGGAGAACCCTACGATCAGTTGTAGTGGTGCAGCGTGAGGAAAAGAATCACACAGAAATAAATCACAATAACTTCGAGCATAAGTAGATTTTGTGTACAGGCTGTGATCAGCTGAGCTGTGCTGCTGCTCTTTGTGGATTTAGCCAACTATATTCAGCAAGATATAAGCAGATGTTACATGTAGTGGTTTACACATTTGCCTAACAAGCGAAAGGTTGCTGGTTCAATTCCAGCAGGAAGCACAAATCCCTTTGTGGTTTGATCAGTAAGGGCATCTGGGATAAAAGCCAAACATGTGGCGCTACCTGCTGTGGTGACTGCTTGTGACAAGGGAGCATCTGAAAGTAGCTTCTCTGAGCAGATGTTACGTGAGCTATCATGGCTGATTTCCCACGCTAGGCAGTATAATGCTAGTATAAAGGAAGAATTCAGCAGGTGAATCTATTCAGCATCATTACCTCAAATTGAATTTGATGTCTGCTACTCCTGATGTAACCTAATGTTGGTCAGAAGCACCACAGCACTCTGCACCAGTCCAACATAGACTGACCTAACCCTTGCAGCCTGCACTAAGCTAAAATTTTCATGGAACAAATAACAAAAAGTTAGTACACTTCAATTTGTTTTGCACAAATTTTTTTTTCAGAATATGGAAAAATATAACTTCACCAACACATCATGTGTAGCTCCAATATCTGTTCAGTGGAAATTTTCAGTTTTCAGATGTCACTGAGCACTCCTTACCTTTGAAAATAACCTCTCTTCTTCCTCTCCTGTCCAGTCTTTCTCACGTCTTTCTCCATCTCAAGTACAGCAACTGTACCTCTAGCTAGCAGACACATTGTGTGACACACTGCATTAAAAACAGCTGCATTTTCAATTACCTGCCACTTAAAAACATCACCCACTTCATGCTCGCTCCTCTTCTGTAGCTCTAGCTAGATACTGAAGATTATGGACATCTGCACCAAAAACACCTTTCCAGATCATTCAAGCCCATTTTAACCTCTTGAGTACAGAGCAATAAATGATGTATAAATGATGTTTTTTGGCTCTTTCATCTTTTTGTGTGTGATAAGCACTGGTGATGAATACACCAATAGGATTTGTCTATAATGTTTGTTGTTCCCTCCATTTTGGTTCAAATCGATGTAATTTCTGAAGGCGTGCAGTGACGTGAAATAATAACTCCCCTCAAATGTCTTAAATCTAAAGTAATGATTTTAAATGTTTGGATGTTTTGAAAATGTAAGGAGTATAAAGTAAAGCTATTTGTGTTAAACTGTAGGGAGTAAAAGTAAAAGATTGTCAGAAAAATAAATACTCAAGTAATGTACAGATACCTGAAAAAAAATACTTCATTAACTCCCACCTCTGGTGACATACAAACAAAATTCACCAAAACCGAAGCACAGACTTTTTGCGAGAGAAATTTAGTGCAATTAACAACACAGAAAGCCATATTATTTGCCTGATAATGCCACTAAAATGCTCTAAAAGGCCCTGTTCAGTTGTTCACATTAGCTTAAATGAAGCTCGCAGGCAGCTAGTGGCTACAGCTACTTCTGTTGGCAGCCACCTGCCACTCAAAGCAATCACAATAATAATGCATAACATGAAACTTTGAGAAAATTTAAATGTTAAAAGTTATTTTAAAAAATCACATTTGTAAAGTGATTTTGAAGGATGAAATTAGCTATAGATACAAACATATGTTTATTTCTGCTGTCAAGTTGGTCATTTTAACATGTCTGCATCTGTGGGGATTAAGGGCCCCATTATACCATGCGGTGCCTCGCGAACGGAACTGTACGACAAAGCTGACATCAAATTAACGTCATATCCACTGTCACAAGCTGCCATTTCTACAGTAACCTGTAACCTGGCGTGTTGTGCCGCTGCCCCCGCAGCTGGGTTGAAGACAAAATAGTCAAGAAATACAGTTTTTGACACTTCTGACTTAACTGTACAGTCACGGTGAGATTGCCACTTGAGGCCAGATAGTAATGCCGTCACTAATAAGACTTTAAAGGCATGAGCACAGTGACGTCTGATTTCCAAGAAAACCAGATTGGCTTTCATTCATCTCAGAGTGATAATAGCTGTCTAAGAGTATCATTGCATTATTAGCTGATTAAATTTGTACATTTCTTTTTGCTTCGTAGTCCGGTCTCCTGTCCAAACAAACACTGGAGATTTTTCAAAAGGGACTTCAGACTTCAGTGTAGGCCTGGCTGTTTTAAAAGTTACCAGCTTTAAACCTGTTAACACCTATAATGTTCTCCTCAATAATGTTCTCTCTTTCTGTCTCTCTCTCCATCCTTACAGCTCTACTTTACTCCCTCTCTCTCTCTTTATGCAGATAAGCAGTTGGTCCAGGTGCAACACAGAGGAAGTTAGCACCTCCTCAGCACAGAGACACACTCTATTTACATGCAAAACACTGGGCTCGGTCAGGAAACGTGTGAACACAGGTGTGTGTGTGTGTGTGTGTGTGTGTGTGTGTGTGTGTGTGTGTGTGAGAGAGAGAGAGAGAGAGAGAGAGAGAGAGACTGGGGTGTGATGGGGATGTTGTTACTGGAGCCACTAATCTGTTTGTCCTGATGTACTCTGTGTTTGCTCCGATACTGTTGGATCTCAGCATTGTGTAATTAGATGCTTTGTGGAAACAGTTTTCTATTGTTGACTGGAGCAGATTGCAGGAGAAGAAGCAGCTGAAAACATGCCTCTTGCAGCCTGTATTTACTTGTACTGAATTGAGCTTTTTGGGCTCTTTCATTTCTCTGCGTGTATACATGTGTAGGTTGAGAGGAAGTCGGTGGTGCCACCCAATGTCATTTGAAGCGGAGCGCCTGGCGCCACAGCATTGGGAACATCACTCCCTGGTGCCAGGCTCATTTTTATAAGCACTCAGTAAATGACACACAGCTGGCGGCATTGAGACAGCTGTCACTGCCGTCACTACGCCTTAATCTGCCTCTCCCTCCCTCTATGCGTCTTTTCCTCTCTTTCCCTCCACTCTCTCACACTGTGGTGTTCAGCTGGGCTGCCTCCCTTCCTCCTCCCTCCTCCCTCCCTTCAGGGTCCAGACTTCGTGGAGCCAAAGCTGCAAAAAACTCACTTCCTGGAGCTGGTACTCACTTCCTTTGCTTTTTGTGGGACTTCCTGTACTGCCTCTGTGATCAGGCCGGTCAGAGCTGACTCTCTGGGAGAAACTTCCTGATGCACAGACAGCTGGGGAGATAATTCTCTCTTTCTGCCTTTGTCAGGAATTTTTTCTATCTTTCTTTCTGTGTCTCCAGAGGTCTCTTTCCCCCCCATCTGTACTGTTTTTCCATTTACTCTGCTAAACTGCAGGTTTATTTTGATTCAATGCAAAGCGAATTAGATTCCCCAGAGATAGATCTTCTTCTGAGAGAGCAACCCTATGAAGGACAGCATTACCGGCAAATTAACCTAACAGATCTCATAGACCCATATGATCTCAGACCAAGGCACAAGGAGCAGTTTATACCTGCTGATCTGGAGAAAATATCCTACAATATTGCACCAGGTTGTCCCATTCATTAGCACTGATGTTAACCTCATCTAGCACCTCTCCCTCCCCTCTGGCTGTGAGTGGAGGAATGTAGTGGGTGTAGGTGTGCGGGTCCTGGTAGCGAGCAGAGACTGGCTCTAGTCGGTACGCCAAGCCCATGAACAGGCTTCTGTCATGGGGCAGACAGGACAAAGCACAGACAGCCTGCAAGGAGGAGGCATCAGTAGGTGAGCAAACACAGGCTTACAGTTAGAAACAGAAACAGCAACAGAAAGAAAATAAACACAAGGAGTGCAGGGGGTGTAGGATAGATGGTAGTTTGACGTTTGATGCCTGTCTGTCTGCTCTCTAGGTATGTCCCAATCCTGCAAAATATCACCTTTAATCCATAAATTTTAATCGATGCATGTACTGCAACATTTTTGTCTTTGGAAAATATACGTTACCAAAATGGGAACAAATAAACTTCCTGCCAAAGCACCTTCCTTTTTTCACTAGCATATGTTCACCTTATGCTGCTTCCTCTCTGCATGTCCATCTGGCCACTTGGGCCACTGGTGACAGTGGGATGGCAGGTCCAGGGTCAGGCCAGAGGGCAGCAGGGAGCAGTGACTAGGCTGAGAAACACGGGGCTGGATCTTAGGGTGCTCACACGCCTAACCTGACTGGAGGCTACGGTCCACTAAGAACCAGTGTGCCATCTCAGCATCCTTCTGCACAGAGGCCAAACTGTGAAAATCGCCTTTGAACTGGATTGATGTGGCTCACATATGGGCTCCTTGCAGACCCACCGTCTCTCAGCAGACACTATGTTTTGCGCTAGGGACAAATGGGGTTTAGTGTATTCCTTCTCTGTTTGCACAGAGGCTCTCGTATGTTTGAGGTTTGCTGAAGGGAAGCACTAGGCAGGGGCAATAAATAGTTGGACTGGATAACAAGTATTGTTTCACCTGAACACTCAATGTGTAGTCAAACAAGACCACGGGGTACTTATTGATGAGTGCAGCTACTTGAGGCTCAAAGGGTCTTGGTTAACATCCTACACAGATAATAACAGAGTATTGAATCTGAACTATGCAAACAGAGCAAAAAGAGGACAAGTATGACAAAACCTGAGGTATTTTCAGTTGTTTTTATGTAAACAACTAAAACAACAACAGGTGTGGGAACACAGTCTTATTCTCAATTCATCAAAATTTATGTGACATAGTTTCTGGGACTCAAGGATCGTGGGAATCAGGGAGAGACAGCCAGTGTCTCCTGCCCAGGATGAGACCTGTGCTCTGGGCATATTCCAACAGGAAACCCCAGCTCTGCAATGCTCTGGCCCTGGTCCTCCTGGCCTAGCCCGGCCCAGCTTGGTTGGCTGTTCCCTAGAGTGCTGAGTGACAGGAGAACACTGCAGACTCTTCACACATCCCTCACTTCCTGAGGCTACTGCTGGGCTAGGTCGCCCTCAAGGAGCTCTACATGGCAGCAGGCTAAGTACACACACAGGAAGAAGTGACATCTGAAACAGCAAACGCTGCAACAGCTTGTTTGCCAGCTCTTTAAACTGCTGAAAGTTTATAGTGCATGTACTGTATCCGCAAGGTCCATAACATCCCACTAGAGCATCTGCCAAATAACAACATCCAGCATTCAAATTCCACATAAATTAAATACTTTACTTCACTAAACAGCAGTAAAACACTTAATAATTAGTTTGTTGAAAATATATGTTTAAGTCTATGACAAATATGGCATGTTTTTTCAGAATATACAGCATTACCACTTGGCCTAATATTCCCAAGGAAAAAAAGCAAAGAATCCTTCTTATAAGTTATTTTTGTACATGGGAATATGTCAATAAATAATCCACTTTTTACAATAAAAGAGATACAAACTGATTCTCTGCCATGCAGGATTTCTATTGCTTGCTTCAAATCATAGAAACTTGGCTGATAATTCCTTAAAAAATCTAATCATTATTTCAGCACCTCCAAGGTATTAACCAGCTTAGCCCAGAATATTTCTCTCCATATAAAAGGAGATGCTTTAGAAGAGCTCAGGGATGAATGTGTAATGAGCTCGAAATAACCTAAAGCCTCTTTTTTTCCTCTCTTTTTCTCTTTTCCGTGTCCTCTCTCCCTCCTCCCCTCCCTGTCCTTTTTTTTTCTCCTCTTTTGGGAAACATGCCTTTCCCAGCTGCACAGCCCCCACAGCGCGAGGCCAGGCCAGGAGCACAGCTGGCCAGACTTGGTGGAGCCAGTCGACAGGCGCATGGAGCGCAGCCCGCCCAGGGCCCGCTTCCTCCGCAAACATGCCCAGGTGTGGGGCCTCTGAGCTGGGCTTCTGATCTCCACCAAACAGCAGAGTGTGTGTGTGTGTGTGTGTGTGTGTGTGTGTGTGTGTGTATGTATGTGTGTGTGCAGGGAGGGACGGTGGGATGAGGGATCAAGAAGGCAAAAGGGGGTAGAGGAGGAGGAGGAGAAGGGGGGTTGTCGTGGTGTGGGGGGGGTGTCCCTGCTGAAGCTGTGTCAACATTGTGTGCTAATGTGTGTGAGTGTGTGCATCTGTATCTCCATGTGTTTGTGTTTCGGGAAGTGAGGGGTCACCCCTGGGGGAGACAGTGGGCAACAACAATTACTGCAGCATTGTAGCTAAATTGTGCCTGAATTGTTCGTCCCTGCCCACAGCCAGCCGGTGCCAGGAGAGAAAAGCTTAGAGTGGGTACGTAATTACTGTGCAGTGGCTCATTTGAAAGATGCAACACTGCTTATTAGCATATAATAGAAAATAAATGATCACCTGCAGGATGAGTACATACTCACACTGAGCTCAGGGGGCTGTTTGAAGAATGTTATTTTGAACAGATTACTGATTACTTTCCAGATTTGTGGGGGAAAAAAAAATAAAGACTCAGCAACACCAGTAGACTAATAAAGATAAATAATGCAGAATATTTATTTATCTTTATTAGTCCTCAAGACAGTTCCTTATTTGCCTTTATTATTCACTTGGTGTTGATTTTTTTTTTATATATATATTTGGTTAAGACCGCTTTGTGTTAACTCCAGATTTCTGTTGTACACTTTGAACACTTAAAACAACACACTCTTGCTCATGCCACAGAGCTCGCCTAAGTAACATTCCCATAAATCACTTCATAAATCACTGTACGAATGTATGCTTAAGCGATTTTAGATTGCGTCGTAACAGTAACATTACCTTTGGCTGATTGGATATGCAACTCCCTCCCCTGCCCCTTCATTTTACTGTTGGTGACCTCACATTGGCCTGGTTGACATCCAACCCAAGCATTTAACTTTATAACCAGATTCCAACACACACAACACCCCTAAATGTATGGAACGACCTCCTCCTGGTGCACTAGATGAAACATAGTATAACAGGAGGAGCATGAGCTGGGGTTAGATCAGATAAGTTGAGGCCAGACTGCCTGAGATAAGCTCTTTGAACAGCTCTATCTGCTGCGTCAGGGAGATGTTCACCCCTCCAGCCGTTTCACATGATGACTGCTAGCCAGGCAGCTGCTGCTGGCTTGTTTGTGGCCTAGCCCTGTTACTAATTAACTAGGAGAGCCCAGGGCCCTCTGACTGACTGCCTTGTCTCCTGCAATCCCCCCAACTCAGGACTGCTCATGCATGCATGCTAACTGACACTCATGTAAATACACACAGACTCCTATCTGTTGTGGACCCCAAGAGAATCTGAGATGGTGTAGGTGGCCCTCTTGTGGTATAAAATGAAGGCTGTTGAGGATAGTTACCAGGTCTTCATAGTGTCTGGGTCTGTGGTTCTCCAAAGATTTCCTCAAACCCTAAAGGTAAATGATTAAAAAGTAATTTAGCAGTTTTGAGTAGTTAGTTAAATACACACAGTCATGATCCTTTATGAGTAAGCTACTGATCATTTAAACTACGATTTCACTTAAAAATATAAACTCTGTAAACTCTACTAATACTTGACGTAGCTAAAGTGTAATTACATAAAGCTTGGTCTAACCTTTTGCCTCCGTAGTGGCAGCGTAATTCCAGAAGTGACCATACGAAAGGATGAAAGGGTAGCGTGTTAAGTGTTAACGCTAATGAGCTCGGTTCGCTGCACAGACACAGCTAACAACTGTTGAGTAACATGCAACTAAAATTCAGAAAACAGAGACTTCCTAGACCGACCGTTAGCATAATAAACCACAGCCAGGAGACTGTTATGAGGCACCAGCCACAGCCAACTGTGTTAGCATCCACGTGTCGATTAAAGCTGCCACAATCCTTCAGTTTCATTTTAGTTGCATGTTACTTAGCAGTAGTTAGCTGCGCAGTAGTTAACCCAGGGATACAACTTACTAACCAAAATAATTTGAGGTAGCTTACAAAATTTTAAGCCTTATTAGAGTTAATCAGTCACCCATACAGAACTATCACAAAAGGGAAAATTAGCCATAGAGACCAAACCAATTTTTTTGTTTGTTTTTCTGTTTTGTAACAGCCTGTATACATATTCATATTCTCTAAAGTTGGGCATTTTATGATGGGAGTCTACTGGGACTGACTCGTTTTTAGAGCTTGCCTCAAGTGGCAGTTCAAGGAACTGCAGATTTTGGCTGTTTGCGTTGGCTTTGTTTCTCAGCCTTGGAGATTGCTTCTTGCTTGGAACCATTAATTCACTGGGAGTGGCTGTGGCTCACGAGGTAGAGCTGGTCATCCAGTAATCAAAGTTGGCTCCTCCAGTCTGCATGTCAAATGTACTAAATACCAAACTCCAAACTGCCCCCAATGCATCCATCGATGTGTGAGTGTGTGTGCAATAGCCAAAGCTCTGTGTCCACTGAATAAGGTGACGTATGAATGTGTGTGGGAATTTAAACTTGTAGTGTAAAAGTGCTTTTAGTAAATAAGACTAGAATTTTGCAATATAAAATCCATCCATTGTCATTTAATTCAGCCTATAACATTTCCCAGACCCTGCCTCTGACTGCATCTTCGATTATTCAGCTAAGTTATGGATAACTAAGATATTGACCTTGCTGCAAATATAAACAGTGAACACTGTAACATGTGAAGGGTTGACAATTACTTAAGTATTGGTATTAACTCAATAACATCCCTCTAAATTGATCTCTGTTTCAGTTAGGCCAGTCCATACTGTAGATTTGAACTAAACAACAGCAGCTATCACTCTCAGTGTACTATGTTTGATTCTTGCACACTTCATAGTGTAATGAGGCCTGAGCTTCTGATGACATCGCAGCCAGAGGTCTGTGCTGCGTTTTAGCAGCTTTCTCACCCCACGGTGCAGAGGGTGAAGTCCAGTTAACCTCAGATGTCTGAGAATTCAACACACTGTCAGCTGTTGTTTCCTGCAGCTTCATATTCAAACCCTGGCCCCTTGATGCTGGGAAGCTTAACTCTGTAACCCAGAGACAAGGAGCAACTCAGTCAAGACATTTGAACAGCCATAAAGTACAAGCACATACACTCACATATACTAAAGTGGTGTGTGTCTTCCTCTCTCCCAGGAAAAGAGTGTGTGAGCACTGCCACTCCTGGAATCTCACCATGAGTAAGCACTGTTATGTTGAAGAGGATCAGCAGGGATTTGTTTGTATGAGAGTGTGTAAATAGGTGTATTTGTGTGTTTCATTTACCACTGGTTGGACACAAAATAGTGGCTGCTCACCTGTTCACACACACCTACACACACACACACACACACACACACATGCACACGCACGCACACAAACAGATGTATTCACTATCCTCCACATTTTTTTCTTTAGCTCACCTGTTTGTTCAGAGGATCCTGATCAACTTAAACACTGCTCCAATGGTTCCATGCTACCTGTTTGAACAGCTGAGCGTTGACTTCAGCACTTTGCACAATAGCTCAGGATTGGTTTGGAAACACACACAGGCCTCCTCCTCCTCCTCCTCCTCTTGTGTTCCTGCTCGCCTGGACTTGGATGTTATAAACGCTGCCCGGTGACCCACTGAAAGACTTTGTTTCTCCTTTAAAATAGCTCATTCTGGTCTGACAGAGTACAATAAGAAATCTGGGTTTAACTGCATGTTTGTGGTCTGCATTGCTTACTATATATGGGCCGGGCCTCCCAGTCCAACATCTAATTATGTGTTGAGCACTGATGGGAAAGGATTACACACACACACACACACTTCCATCCAGCAGGAATCTGTAATTGTGTGAACGCACTCTGTGGATGTTGGAGTGGATGTGAAGTATGGGAAGCTATGTGCTATTGAAGGAATGCCCTGGTGCCAGTGAGACTAGGGAGCAGAGCGAGCAGACGAGTTGTGGTGGGGCTAAATGAGGAGAGACGGGAGCATTTATGACACAGAGCTGCATTCCTCTCTGATCTATAAGCAGCTGTGTACTGGTGGGCATCATCTGTATTCAGGGGAACACCTACACACACACATACATGCAAACATGCACATAAAAACAAAAGGGAAAAAGGTGTGCATGGAAAAGGGTGGTAACTCTTCAAACTTGGAGCTCTCTCTATCTCATATAGGCAGCGAGGGAGACTATTACAGGCATAATGCAGCACAGTGGGCTCATCGGCGTCTGTCTGTCGCTGGCCAGCCATTTTTGGGGGTCCAGGCGGAGGGGT
>VUQS01064032.1:29997-43637 GCA_015108495.1 Heterochromis multidens
GAGGGGTTTTGTGGCTGCAGTGCTGCCTGAGGCCTGGCTGGGGTGATTTACAGGCGGCGTGGGGACATGTGCCGGGGATACTCCCAGAGCAGCCTGGTGGGGGCCAAAACAGCCACACTACTGCTGCCTGCACATCTGGAGTCTAGACTGAGTGGCTCTGCCGAGCGCCTCACTCTCTCCCTTCTTCTCTCTCCACATCCATCCATCCATCCTTCTCCCTCAGCTGCTCGGCCCTCGCCCTCCCCAACCTAAACTTTATCCACTGTTTGCGTAGCTGCCGGCTCTCCACTGAAACTCAGGATCGGCTCTCACTTTTTCCTGTCTCCCACTCACTTTCCTTCACTCTTGTCTCTCTCTCTCTTTCTCTTCTTCTTCCCTCTCGCCCAACCTTTAACACGTCTGATGAAGCACAAAATAGCCAGAAAAAAATAATAAAAAATGAGCAAAGTGTCACGGAGTGCATGTGGAAGATATCACAGAGGCGGTTGTTATTGTTATTCCCTCTGAAAAGCTGGAGCCAAGTGTCCACAGGGGGACCTTCCAGTGATCTTTCAAGGAATTGAGGATCAGTCTCCTGAGCCAAAGCACAGTCATATAAACATATTGGCTCTGACATACATAATAAACAGCAGTGATAAACATGATACCTCACACGCTCCCTCTTGCACACACACACACACACACAGCCTTGTTTTAATGGTGGGTCCTGTTGGTTTCTTTCAGGACAAATGTTCCTTGTTCTGCTGACTCTCCTTTATCCTTGCTTCCTCAAACTCTTTCTTTCAAACATAAACACCCACACCTCTTCTCCTGCATTCATATTCACCACCTATATCTCCTTGCTTACACTCACACACATAAAGACATAAAGCTTCTTATGCTGATTTTTTTATAGCTTTCTCACACATATATCCCATTAGGGAGCATTCATTGACTTTGTGTGAGAACATAAAATTTAAACAGAGACATATGTGTTATCTCACATTACATGATGGCGCAAGCTCTTATATGCATGAGATAAATATTGTTTGGCAATTTATGATGTTCTTGAGAGGCAGACAGTAGTTGAGACACACACTGTTATGCAAATTAGCTATCCTGCCCAACAGTGGCTGTTTTAAATCTTAGAACCATGTATCCAGTAAACAGCATGCATCAGGGTTCCCCCCTTGGCACAAGAGCACAGTCACAATACTGTTTCCGTTTTAAACAGTGGAAAGTTGTAGCAAAAACAATTTCTTTCATTGGATCCAGAGAAGCAGGCGTCTGTGTAATTTATTGCAGACAAACAAACATGGACCTCTCTCTCACTTTCCATGTAGCCTTGCTTCTTTTATACACACGAACATGGGCTTTTTTTTATTACAGTTTTCACCTCTACTGCATTCACACCATGTCATATACTCCAGGACACATGGCTCTGTTCAACTCTCTGGTGTTAAGCAGGTCATAAAAGGCAGCTACGTGATACTCGGCAGCAAGGCCTGAACCTGTGCGGCTGCTCGACTGACTGTCGCCCGCCTTCCTCTCCCTCCCCCTGAAATGGAACAAATTATCCAGCTACTTTGGTAAAATAAGGTAATATATTCATTTTAGAATGAAGTCGAAAAAGAAACGTCTACAGATTACATCTGGCTAGCACTAGTTGGTGTTTGCCTTCTCTGGAAGCCATTAGAGCAAAATAGTTTCCTTGGTCTATCTGAATGGTCTTCTCTCACGTTTCACTTGGGGTGAACCTCGCACATCTTCTCACCACCTGCATCAGCTCCGGTTCCCACCCTTTTTTTTTTTTTTATCTGTCACAGAACAGATAAAGAGGGTGAGAGAAGGGAGAAAGACACCAGATACACGAGAGGGACAGAGTTTTGTGTGAAAGACAAAGAGGACAAGTAGTCCCAAGTGCTAAAGGTGACCTCAGCTCTTCAGATTACAGGTGCTAACTGTCGGCACGGCTCTCAACTGTGCCGAGGACCAAGGGGCTTGAGTGTCAGACGTGACAAAAATTGAGCAGACACGTTTGCTGCTCTGTGAGAGAGACACAGCTCAAATGTTCTTTAAAAAAAAAAAAAAAGTGCCAAGCTAACTCTGGCTGATGTGATAACAAAATTTGCTCTCCACTGATGTCCTAAAATACCTCCTCCGGTCATTGGCACAACTACTTTGTTCACTAGAGAACAAGACACTTGTGACCTAACCAAACAATAACACAGTGGTGAAAACACTGCTGACGTACATTTTTTCCCCACTGACAGCCATAAATAGGCTTAAATGCCAAGTGATTTACTGTAGAGCAAACTGAGAGGCAGCTGAATTTATTTGGTTAGTTCACCAGTAAGTGCTGAATCATGCTGTCCTAGTGAGACTCACATATTGCACAATAAATGCATGTGTGTGTCCAAGAAAAAGAGCCACTAAATTTTGTTTTCTAGTTGTGAGTCTGCTCAGCTAAAGAAAGTCTTTGGTGTCCCGTTGTTGCGCAATAAGCCACCAGCTGGCCTGCGAGGCGTATGCACTGCTGGTGTGTTGAGACCCGCAGATTGGCACAACACTGTGTGTGAATCATCAGGCTTTCCAGGGCAACACCACTGTCAACACAAATCTACCAAACGCCCCACTGGGAGAGGCCCAGCAGCAATGGCAGTGCACCCGGACTGGTATTAGTTGTGTTTGTACTCTGAGAATAAGGCAAACAGAAGCTTAGTTTGTTATCCTGTGGCTTAGAAAACATTCTGCCTAGTGATGAAGTCAGGTATGAAGAAAGCAGTCAGAATGAAGCAGAAGGTGAAAAGTGCAGTGTAAATGATGTGACTGCCGTTTAAGGGGTGATAACATTATAAATGGAGGTGTGAAGAAAAGCAGTTACGCAGCAATAACGGGTGAGAACTGCTTCTATGATCTGCATAGTTTGGCAGAGTCAAATTAAACTGATGAATATGAATATATTATTTATATTATTTAATATTCAAAGCAAATAACTCATGAGAATACTTGAACACCAATGTGTCCCTGTTGTCTGACTGTGCCAAAATCAACCAATTAAAGATATAAACAACTTTTTTTGTAACTAAAATGAACTTTTTTTTTTTGCAGATTTCTCATTACTGATCTTCTGAACGTACATGTTTGTGAGGTTAAACACTGAAGCCCTAGTTCCTGAATACACTTATGTTAAAAATTATACTCAAGAATTTTTTTGATACACGTCATCAAAGGCTGTCCTGGAACTGACTGTGGGAATTTGCTCAAAACTAAAGTTTCAGCAGTCATGCCCTGTCAGGTTAGAAGCAGACCAGAACAGTATCAGTGAGAAGTGACTTTTTACTGTAAAACTCCATCAACTTGTTCATGTTAGAACAGATCATTGTCCCAAATTTGACTGATCCAATGAGCCTCTTTGCGCATGTGTGGCAGTATTTGCCAAACCAGTCAGCCACAGCGATTGCGTGAAGTGCTTTGCAGTGCATCAGCTCCAGCTGTAAACACCCCCCAGTTGTGTTAACTTGGTTTGTAACAAACAGCTTTAACAGGGCTATTTTACGGCTGTGTTATGACATCCTGAATGGTCTGCTGTCTGCAGGTGATAATTAACCTTTTGCTCAACTTTGCTAACTCCCCACTGCATCTCTCTCTTTCACTCGTGGTGATTTCACCTGTGTCACACTTGCTGTAATGCCTATAATAACAGCTCTATTGCTAATAACAAAAACAATTCTCAGAGTGATACTTAAACAGATGATAGGCTCCTCTCCCGGGGTGCAGCCTGTTGTTATATCTGCAAAGGCTTTGCTATATCTGTGAGAAAACTGGCAACTAACACAAAGAGAGAAGCTGTCATTTGCTCTTCAGAGTTACAGCAGTTTTCGAGACTAAAAATAGGACCGTTAAGATAGAGCCCGCAGTTTGGATGAGATGTTGTTAGTGCGTATGAGGCCTCTCTTCCAGGAGCTCAGTGCCTCTGGGAAATAATGAAAAACAAACAGAGAGCCTTGATGTTGACTCAGGGAGAAGTGATCCACAGGTTATTGCTGCACCCCTCTTTCTCCTGCTCTCCCATGGCTCTTGGATGAGTCTGTGTAATCTAACCATATTGCCCCCCCTCTACATCCTCCACCCACCTCCACACATACACTCTCTGGCCTCCAGGGCAATAGATGTCAGATGTTGCTGTCATGTTTCATTTACACCTATTGCAGCTGTAACGATGCCAGCCTTTTTGAGCTGAGGTCGCCCAGGTTTTATGTGACTTATTCCGATTATTATAAATCATGAAAGGAAGGAGGAGATAACTCTCCAGTGACATTACAGCCATGCACTGTGGTTATAGATAAGCTGCTTGGATCTATATAGCCATCCACCTCAGCATTCCTGATGATCAGGAAAAGAGCTGAAGGATTTCTCTGACTTGCTGAAATGTTGAAGGCCTTTTTTCCCCCCCTGTCATCTGTATGGTATATGGGCCACATGCTCTTAATGTTAAACATTTAAGAGTGTATGTGTTTTTGTTTTTTTACATTATGTAATCTGCATGCACAGAAAGGGGCATTTGAGGCATTTAATTAAAAACATTTAAAGGATACAGAGACTGTGTTGTGGTTAATTTAGATGGAGGAGGATGGAGGATGTATTTGGAAAAGGGTGATGTGAAGGGATTTAGTTAGTATACAAGATTATCCCACACACCTCAAATCTGTAATTCACCCCCGCACCCAACTACGGAACAAACAAGCTTTCAGAAATACTTCACGCAGAAAAATTGACGCATTTTAGTTAGTCCTGCCAGCTGAAACTACACCAGAGCAACTCCTGCCTGCCTGCCTGTCTGCAATACTGTTTGTGAAAGTAGCAGACTAAGCTGGTGGCGCCATCTTGTGTGTCAGGTGGGTATCTAAACATGATGTACCAGTGTTCCTTACACCAAGCATGCAGTGAATTGCTCAGTGTGCAGAGTTGAACACCAAGTTAGTGCGCCAAAGCGGGGAAAGCACAGGTGTAATTAATAACTCCAATTATGGTTGCACTCACCAGTTAGCTTTTCCACACTCTACTCAGGGACATCGCTTTAATACATACAAAACCGACAATAGACATATTAAAAAATATATATACATAATATATTGTCAAAAAGAAAACAGAAGCTACACACAACCATTTTCTCTTTTTCCACTTTAAGACGATATCGGTAATAGTCGGCAGAGGTCGCTGACAGATAATGCTTGTCCGCGTCACAGGAAGGCTTAATAACAGTGAGGATGTGGCCGCTCAGGTGGGTGAAGTTGTCTTCATAATGTACAAAGCAACAGGTATGTCAAAGTAGACTATTTAAAATAATAATAATAATAATTTAGAAGCCAAAAAAAGTGTGATTTCGTTTTGAATTATTTATTTACCATAACCATGTCAGGAATCCTGTAGCAGTCCCTGTAGTCTCATTAACAGGCTGATCATCCTAACTGTGGATTTATTTTGTTTTACAGGGTAAATTCATTTTTAGAGTATGCTACACTGGGGCCAGCTGGATGGATACCTGAAGGAGAGGTCAGGAAAGTTTACCATGGGTGAGTTGTTTTGGGGTTGTTGTTTTTTTGTTTTTTTGTTTGTTTGTTTGTTTTGAGCAATGCTTCATGAATTTTTCTGTTTTATTTTTGAGTGGTTTGTTTTGTTTTGTTTTATGAATAAATCACATAAAAGTGTTCTTTTAGGCTTGTATCTGAGGGCAGATGTTTTTTTTTCCAGCTGCATGAGTCACTGATTTTGTGTTTATTTGGCAAAACATGACTCATAGACGCACTTTGTGTTGCACTAGGAGACTTAAAAGGCAGTTAATAGGTTACCACACTCAGCAATCAGTGAACCGTTTCATTTGTGGTTTAATTAAAATAGGGTACTGTTATTCTGCCACCATGCTATTTACACAGCGACCTATTTGGGTTTGATGTACAAATCATTCATAAATGTTATATATATGTATGTTGTTGCTGAAAACAGATTAGTGAAAATGATGGAAAAGTCATGATACACAACAGCGAGATGGAAAGCATCAGCTTTTATTAGGTGGCCGTATTTGCCCTTGGAGCCACTGTTTGCCTGCTGCTGGTCTATAAATCTTATCTATGCGGTTTGTTATACTAACAAACAATGAATGCTTGTGTTTGCTGTTATGTCATGCAGGAGAACACTTTTATCAAACTGTGAATGTGATATTAATAGACTGCGAGTGATGTTTGGAGATTCAATAAACTGAATGAATTATAGATGATATGTCCCGGAAAATATTAGCCAACTCTAATCTCTGAACAAAACATTAGAGACCCCAAGAACTGTTTCAGCCTTCTTTCAGATTGCCCCAAGGCATCTAGCAAGGGAGAGAGACAGGCTGGTGTCTGTCATAGAGTACTCCCACTGTTTCCCCCATCCTTTCTCTGTCTGTCTCTCCCTTTCACACAGAATACAGACACAGGTCAGTGATATGGCTCGGCTAGTTGTTTGGGGTATTTGGGACATTCATGTCTCAGTGCAGCTGTCACAGTAAGGTCATTCAAATGCTGAATTATACTGTTATTCTTTTTATAGGCAGACTTGTTAAACACTGAAGAAGAGAAGCACTGCATGACAGAAGTCTTCACCAGGGAGTAACAAAGCTAAACAGATGAAATTATTTATAAGGTAGGGAAGAGCAGCTTACTGATTACAATTGCAAGGGGAAGAGTTCAGATCCTTAGGGTTACATAACAGTAAGAAATCTGCTAAGTTGAAGCTCATGTGCTTAAGCAGTATTTTGTAAGAATCCTAATGAGTACTGGTCCCCTTTCAGTGTGTTAAATTATAAATCTTTGGCATTACTTTAGGGGCTATCTTCAAACCAACTTGTAATTACAACTGAAATATAAAGCAGGTAGAAGCAGATAAATCTACAAGTGGAAAACACTCAGTTAAATAGGCAGTACCTGAGTGTGTACTCAAGTACCTGACTGGAGTGCAGGGACTGTACATAGTGTTTTTCTTCTTACAACTGTAGCACCTCTCTAATCTCAAAGTATGTGATGTGAAAATATTGCAACATGAACTAACTTTGATTTGGCAAAGACATCTCTCAGTTTTGTTTTTCATTTGTTTTTTCTGATGGAGCTGTGTCATCACATTTCCTTGTCTTGTACATTCTCCCTTTCTTTTGTACGTGGGAGAGTAGTAGACTGATGTTGTTCGTATGTCCATCTGCCCCATTTTCACATGTAGCTTGAGGTTTGTTTTTTTTGTTTTTTTTAAATTTGGCATTAACTTTGACTTGGACTCAAGGATGAACTCATTTTAATTTTGTTAAAGGTAAAAGTCATAAGTATCTTCAGCCTTACCTCCTGATTTTTCTCTTGTGAAAGTGATATCTGTGATAATTAGAAATTTTACCATGACATCAGAACATTGAGCACAAAACATGTTTTTCAACATCATAACTTAGGAACAGAAGGGGGGATGGTGTCAGTGTTGCAGACCTGGTCAGACCCTACATTTTTGGTGCCCATTTATTAAAGTCCTTGAAAGTCCTTTCTACATAAGTCTGGAGAGAGATAGATATAAACTGCAGCTTGACTGGAACGAATGGTGACAATTCTATTTTAAGTATACTTTATCTTGATACTTCTCCAGTGTGACCTACATGCTCAAAAACCTCAGCAGAGTTTGTGTGCAGCATGGATAGGAACTAATAGGTCTAAACTCCTTTTAGCTGTTTCAGTTTAAGGTTTCTGATATTGTGCACGCTAGCGCACTGATGCATTGTTATGACTCGCTGGGATAATAGTCATTTTTTTTAAGTCACCAGCTGTGCAAAAGCTGTGCTTTTTTTCTGCTGTAATAAATCAAACAAATGTCTATTATCTTTCGTTGTTACTACAAGCTAAATACTTGTGTGTGCAGACTTGAGACAGATTGTGAAAGCATGCTCTTTGTGACAATCTAAATTCTCATTTCCATATGTAAATATCTTTGAGTACGTTCCAGAAAGCATAAAGTGATTATTGCTTTATAGTAAACTTAGTATAAGCATAAAGTATATTGTAAAACAGGTAGCACTTAATTGGATTACTATAATCTAATTACATGTAAGACCTCCCTCCTAAATCTCTTCACGTTCAGAAGTCTTATAAATTCACCTCATCTCAATGGTAGATTTCTCTTGTGCACACTAAGCTCTCTGTGTGTTGAACATAATGTTTCTGCTCCTCTGCTGGTGTGCCTTTATCTTCCCCTGTCCCTCCTATCCATCCATCTGTGCTCTTCCCTCGCTGACTTTGTCTCTCCTCCGAGTGTGTTCCAGCCATATTGTAGTTTGAAGTGTTTCTGCTTCTAATGAGCCAATTGTTCTTGTGTTTTGTTCCCCTCAGGGAGTGTTGTGTAGCTAACATTCTGCTCACAACCATTTTAAAACATATTCACTGCACCAGGGAAGGATTGGGGGCCAACAAAACAATAATGCCTTGGAGCATGTACAAAATGAAAAATGTGTTAATGACAGTCACACCAGCGAAGTGACAGCGCATTCTTTTCCTGTCAATTAGACCTTGGTTATTCAAAAGCAATTTGCAACTCCCTGCAGAGTAAAATGTGTGCCATCTCCCAGGCCTTACTCTGTGATTGTGTAAGTGATGTATTCATTCCATTTCTCTGTGTGTGTCCTAGTTTGAGACAATATTAAGGTTAGAGACAAGCCACAGCAGTAAATCTACACAGTTTTCTTTCTCATGAAAATACAGAAATACATAGGTCTTTTTTCAGGTGTGTGTGTTGCTCTCCTGCACAAGTGCGACCATAATGTTACAAGGGGTATTGATACAGCTGGCATTCAAGGCCCTGATTAATTGCCATGGCATTTGGCTGTTCTCGGTAAATGCCATATCCCATGCTGAGTGCTTGGTTAATGGATGTCTGCCCATTTCCAGGACCAGCATTGTCCCTTTCTTTTCTCTCCCTCCTTCCTTCTCTCTTGCATCCATTCCTCATATCCATTTGCTCTCCTGCCCTCTCGTCCACTTCTGCTTCATAAAGGTTAGCTGTGCTTTATCAGCAGGAATAGATACACGAGTAGACTGATCTCATGCAGCTCAAATGTCCATTGCTTTTGACAGTTTTTTCCAGAGTAAGCTCGCCATACAAGGGTTCAGCCTGCTCTCTGTTTCCGTCAGCACCAGTTTAAATGTAGCTTAAGGTTAAGGTCTTCTCTTTTTTCCATTTTATATATGGTAAATGTGTTGTGATAAGAGCTGAGAAAAGAGCTCTACCTTCAAGTGTGAATACTCACTAAAAATTCTGGTTTGTCTCTATATCTCTGAGAAGAGGGGGGAAAAAAGATATGAAGAATTAGCTCTTGTTCTCAAGTGAATTACTTTGCTCTATCTTAATGAGGTTTGCCATGTCAGAGGGAACAGTTCAGAGCGTGCATGCTAAACAGACTGAAATTGGAATAGAGTATTAGCTCACAACTGCAAAAATGCCTTCTCTCTCCAGCTCTAATTCCAACACTGCCATGCAATTACCCATAGACACAATTTTATCTTGTCACTTCAAAATGGGAATAGAAGACCAAGCAGAGGAGAAATCATCTTGTTTTTCTCTCTCTCTCTCTCTCTTTTTTTCTTTTTGGAAAAGTAATTCCAAAATCTAATTAACTGAAGAAAAACATGTCACCAGTTTTGCTGGAAACATCAAATGTAGTTATGCAAATGGACCCGTGGATTGTAGAATGTGATTTGACAGAATCTCATTCTGGATGATTTGAGTCTAGATAGTAAGATTACTCAGCCATGTCTGAATGAAGGCAAACAGGGAGGGATGTGGCTGGTAATTTATTGTTGGTATTTCTCCTGTTTGACTTCAGACAGCTCATTAAGGGCCAAGGTGTCACCCAGCTGGACAGAAAGACAGACAGGAGAATTTCTCTAATGGGCCCTCCTCTGCTCTGTCTGCATCAGCTCTTTTCTGCATTTTGCTTTGCTGGCTTAATCTCCGACTTTTAATATTAGGTGCCAAATAAGATTTTACACAATTCATCATTTTGTTCCTCATGGGGGAGAGAGAGGTGCTACTTCATCCTCCCACTTGTCTTTAGTCTGCTTACAGGGCTGTTTTAGGGCAGCAATGGAGCAGTGGCGGTGATAAGGAAAGGATGTATGTCTTACTTTTTTTTTTCAGCACACAATGGAAAGACGATGAAGGCTGCTGTGTTATCACAGTGTACTGTACAGGTGTCATTCTGCTGTAGCTAGCTGGCAGTAAGTGGTCCATATGCTGTGAGAATGCTGCAACTCATTTCCCATTTGTCTCTGTTGTTGGATGTGTGCTCATATAAACACAGGCAGTGAGGGCTTTTAACCATAACCCGCACAGTTACATAACTACTAAATCTAAACCACAAAGAGAACATCAGAGCCCAAATTAGCCTCTTGAAGAAGAGTGCACGAAAGTGTTTCTAATGATTTTGAGACATTTAGTGGTATAAAAAAGTAATAAACATACTCACACGTTAGGAGAAAGCTCCCAGCAGTGTTGCACTTTCCTTGTAATGCGAGTCCTTACACCAAGCTCTTCAGGAGCCTTCTCCACACCCTGACAGCTCCTGATTGCATGCCAGCCAATGTTTGTTTGCAGACACAGAGAGCCATACAAAAAAGATGTGAGGTCTACTCTGGTGCAAACAAGTAATTAATTATTGAAGACACCCAACACGCCTGCTTGCTAATCTACGTACACAGCCATTTAAAGCTACTGGCTTTATAATTCAGGCCATTCTTTCACTATAGTGAGTGCAGAGATTAGAAGGATACTTCAGGGTACTTGAAATTTCAGCGAAGGCTGAGGGTCCTGTGTGACTGAGTGTACAGGGTGCATGTGATGTGATGTGTATCAAAATAAAGATTTGAGAATATGCAGTGAGCAAGTTCAAAAAAATGTTCATTTAATTATATTGTAAAATTCATCCATTTCTTAGTAATTCAGCTCCTCTGTGTAGCCGCCCTCACATCGTTTTAAAGTGATTACAAATGTATTTGTGCTAAAAACACTGGGGTGCCTTGTTAGACAAACCCACAAGCACTTCTTATTTAATATGTGTGGCAGATATTACTCTGAGTGCTGTACATTAGGAATGCAAATAACGCAGCGTCAAAGGAGTTTGGTTAATTAGCTGGAGATGTGATGCTGGCTGTGGTCCATATCAGCTTGTGTTCCTTGGGACCACAGACCTCGACGGGGGGCCACTCTTTGATCTGTGGATCCCACGGTCTGCTAACAGTTCCCTAACCACTGCGCTGCTGCTGCTGCTGCACATGCACGGATGGGAACGAAATGTGTAATTTAGTGTGTGTTTGCTTCAGTGCACGTGACTGAAAACATTTTTTATCCACTTTTTGCCACAATTTCCTTTACTGTGAACCTATAAACACTCAAACTATGTATATGCCTGGAGTCTGTAAGTTAGCTTAGATTTTTTTTTTTTCAGTTTTTGTTTTTTGTCCTTTTCATTCATCATAAAATGTCCAGTTTAATTCAGTTCATTTTTATATATCACCAGTTCACAACAGTTATCTCAGGCCACATCACATTGTAGAATAAAGACCCTACAATATTACAGAAAGAAACCCAATGATTCCCTACAAGTGAGCACTTCCACTCAGGACTTTTATTTAACCTTGTTTCAGTTTTGATACTTCCAAAAGCCTGTTACTAATGCAACGGTAACTGATTCTTTCAGCAGTATCTAACTGCATGTAGTAATTATACAACAGTTTCAAAGGTTGACATTTGCAACAGCAAACCTTCCAAAGACTTGTCATGTTTTTTTTCTTGTATTTTATGAAAGCACTCACCTTCATTCACATCATTCTGTTGTGCTTGCTGTCTTTGTTTTCTCACTGGTTTTTTGTATCACCAGGGTTCTCTGTTTATATACCACTTGCTGATCCCCCCCCCTTGTTGCTGGATCATATTTGTATTGTCAGTAGTCAACCAATGTAGCCATTTTCATTTTGTATTCCTTGTTTCTGCCTGTTGGGTGTTTTTTGCATTTTTGAATTGTTTTCACCTGCCACTTGCTGGTTTTTTTGGTTGTTTTGTTTTTGTCTCACTAACTGTCTAAATGTGTAGACCATTGACTTTTAGACTTTTCTGTTTCCCCGCATCCTGTGTCCTTTTTTTCTAAGCCATCACATGAAAGGTCACAATAAACACATCATGTTGAGTAGGCGGTGTCCTCAGGTCCTGCTGTAGCATGAATAGGTCCATAGGTCCGTGGATAAGCATGGACCTATGGACCTATTCATCTGTAACATAGTGGAATTTATTATTTATTTATATTTGTTGCTCAGAGGCTGAATTCATAAGCAGAACTTATAATCCTAGGAGCAGCTGGCAATTCTTCCAATAGCCCTCAAGCTAAGACTACTATGTGCCTAGTAGTCAAACATCCTCTCCAACATCCTCAAGTCTCCTCCTGAGTTGGCTAGTCACTGGCTGAGTAGCCTCCTGCCTGGACCAGCCTGTTGCCTGTCCCTTCTCCTTTCCTAAGTTCTTCCCAATGACTGATCCAGTTCCTGAAACAACGCGATGCCAAAAGATAATCCAGATGGTTAGGTTGGCTCTCTATCCTTACCACACTGCTCCAGTTCTTCAGGCAGCTAGCCACTAACTGGTGAGCCACCTGTCACTTCCAGTTCCTGAGTCTGCTAGTAACTGGGCCTGCTAACCTCCTACCTGGACAACTCCCTGCAATGGCTAGCTTCCTGCCTGATTCCATCTACAGTTGTTCCCAGGAGTCTGCTTTCTGAGGGACTCCGCTTCCTTTTAAGACAGCGCACACTAGAAAGAGTGGTTCTAATTTCAAGGTTTCATAAATACACTATATTTCCAAAAGTATTCACTCACCCATCCAAATCATTGAATTCGGGTGTTCCAATCACTACCATGGCCACTGGTGTATAAAATTAAGCACCTAGACATGCAGACTGGTTCTACAGACATTTGTGAAAGAATGGGTCGCTCATTGGAGCTCAGTGAATTCCAGCGTGGTACCGTAATAGGATGCCATCTATGCAACAAGTCCACTCGTGAAATTTCCTCACTACTAAATATTCCACAGTCAACTGTTAGTGGTATTATAACAAAGTGGAAGTGATTAGGAATGACAGCAACTCAGGCATGAAGTGGTAGGCCACGTAAAATCACAGAGCGGAGTTAGCAGATGCTGAGGCGCATAGTGCACAGAGGTCGCCAACTTTCTGCAGTCATTAGCTACAGACCTACAAACTTCATGTGGCCTTCAGATTAGCTCAAGAACAATGCGTAGAGAGCTTCATGGAATGGGTTTCCATGACCGAGCAGCTGCATCCAAGCCTATATCATGAAGCACAATGCAAAGCGTCAGATGCAGTGGTGTAAAGCATGCTGCCACTGGACTCTAGAATAGTGGCGACGTCTTCTCTGGAGTGACAAATCACACTTCTCCATCTGGCAATCCAATGGATGAGTCTGGGTTTAGTGGTTGCCAGGAGAACGGTACTTGTCTGACTGCATTGTGCCAAGTGTAAAGTTTGGTGGAGGGGGAATTACGGTGTAGGGTTGTTTTTCAGGAGTTGGGCTCGGCACCTTAGTTCCAG
>VUQS01064039.1:0-15062 GCA_015108495.1 Heterochromis multidens
GGAGTGCACACATTTACTCTCAACTGGATGTACAGTAGATGATCATCAAGGACCATGTACAGTTTGATTTTTTACATGATGGCTGTCTTAATTAATGAAATTTGTAAATTAATATAAAACAGTTGGATGTTTTATGAATTCATCAAATCCCAGCCTCTCTAAAACAGTATGTTGAATCTTAGCATTGAATGTCCAGTATATCGCAATGAGTAGCATTTAAACATTCACTGCACCTACAGTACCTACACCTAGTCAAATGTGTGGTAAAGATAGACATAATGAAATGTAATTATTCATAAAATATAAATAATGAAAAGCAAAAGCTGAAATTGATTCAGTTTATTAATTTTATCTGTATGCTCTGTAGGGTCTGTGCTAATAAAGGCCCTGATGCTGTGATATATACAATAAATGATGTGGAAATTTTCACAGAGGTCATAAAGTTACGTTATTAAATCACTGCTGATATTTTGGTTGATGTTTACATTTTCAATTGATTTCTGTGTGTGTGTAGGTTTTTTTTGTTGACAACAACTTGGACTCCTCTGGGAGATGATGACACACCCGCATCTGTTCCATAACATGTTCATGGAGGGTGTTATGGCTTTGACAGCACTTTGAGTCAGCTTTTTGGCATCAGGCACCCACACAGAAAAACCAGCACCTGGACTTCATGCAGGAGAGACTACCTCAGTGATGTTTGACTCTGCATCCTCTACTTTACCTCCTAATCTCGTTTTCCTTTAACACACAATCAAAATCATTCCAAAAGAGTCATGTAAAATTAATTAAGAAGTCTGTAACTTGTACACATTTGTACTTTTACTTGTTTCATGAGTAAAGTTATTCACATAAAGGAATGTTTTTGTTTTTTTCCATTTTGCATTATGTTGTACGTGTACAGATCACTACAGATCACTAGTCATATTGAATTTTAATGTACAGACCAGGTGAATATTTATACACTATATTGCCAAATGTATTCACTCACCCATCCAAATGATTGAATTCAGGTGTTCCAATCACTTCCATGGTCACAGGTGTATAAAATCAAGCACCTAGGCATGCAGACTGCTTCTACAAACATTTGTGAAAGAATGGGTCACTCTCAGGAGCTCAGTGAATTCCAGTGTGGTACCGTGATAGGATGCGACCTGTGCAACAAGTCCAGTCATGAAATTTCCTTGCTACTATTAAACAATTCTGGAAAGATGTTACACGTATTCTGTCTCACCTTTTAGATTGCTGTATCCCCTTCACTCTGCCTACTTGGAGATTTATCCCCCAAAGCATTAAACAAACATTTGAAAAAAATACTCTACTTAGCGATAATTATCGCCAAGACCACCATTTTCAAAAACTGGAAGTCAAAGAACCAAATCAGCACAATTTTATGGAAAAACTTACTAAGTGAATAACTATCAATGGAAAAAACTATCTCCTAAACTAAACTTTCTCCCTTAAAAATGCTGCTGCTGACATCAATATCTGGAATTCATTCTTAAATAATTTAATCTCACTAATTGCACAATTTCATAATAATGCATAATTTCCAGGTAATGCGCAAGAGTTCAGTTCGTCTGGATATGTTTTTCCATAGGAGAAATGTTTTATCACTCATCCAAGTGACTTCTTCAGTATTCTTTAGTCTCATGGGTGAGTGATGAAATGTTTCTCCACTGAAAACCACTGTGTCCAGTTGAATTGAATCAACTTTTTGAGGCTAACGAAGGAGTTGTTAGATGCTGAAATGTTCACCAAAGCTGAGGGAAAATGAAGGTTCTTGCAATATATGTGAATTATGAGTATTAGTTCCATAACCGATTACAGATCATCCCAACTCTTATTTGTTATTTGCATTTTTAATTTCACCTATTTGAGATTAGTTATAAAAACTACCCCTGTGAAGCGCATATTAGCTTACTAAAAACAATAGCTAGCTAGTACTGCTGGGACATAATATTTTCACAAGCTAACATGAGCTTAAAAGAGCGGGGCTACATGCATGTTACCTTCAACAGGTGGTCAGGCTGAGTCCAAAGGTGCACACTTGGAGGTTCAGCTCTCCATTTCACTGTAGAGTCCTTTCATATTCTTCATATATCCATGTTGGACAGAGCATGAATACCGAGGCTAAATGCCCTTTGTACAAGCACACACACTTCTTAGCAGTGCAAAGCTATCAGCACAAACAGCAGCAGGTGGCCAGCATGTGTCTCTCTAACCAATCAGAGAGCTCCTTACATCGCACTGCGTGGCTAATTTGCATTGCTTTTTCTTCAAGGACCAAAAGAGTCACAGGAATTCTAAATGGGATAGCAAATGCAATAATCTGTTAGCTAATTCTATAGCTAATCCCGTAGTTAATTGCTAAGATAATACACGAGTTAATATGACAGTTAATCCCATCGCTAACAGGAAAGGGAAATGCAGTGAGGAAATGGAATTGAAAATGAGGAGTAGAATCGCCATTTTAAATGTCAGAAATAAATTGTATTCGTAATTCGATTTTTGAATCAATTTACTTACTTCTCTTTTTTAAATTGCATTTTCAAAAAGACTTTGAAAATCTGTTTTTTAATTTGGAATTTAAAAATGGTTTTTGAAATGAGGTTTTATTGAGAGTTTTTGTGAAAATCTATTTTTGATTTGAAATATTTATTAATGGATTAATATCTTGCATTGGCTTCATTTTTCAGCCCAGGAGTTTGCTGTTTTTTAATAACAGAAAAATTACAGAGATAAATATGAATCCTTTAAGAAGCCAGCAAAAACATATTGTTTGTTGTGTCATGAACACTGATGATACAGTTGTAGTTCTCAGTTTGGACAGAGGGTCTCTCTTCTAGTTCTTAAACAGCACTCTCATTTTTTTCTGCAGGTGTGAATAAGTTCACCAAGAAACTTCGCAATCCATACATGATTGACAACAACGAACTTCTTGACTTCCTATCCAGAGTGCCCTCTGATGTTCAAGTGGTGGGTAATTTTATAATCCACAAAGGATACACGTAAATGGAGGTACATTGTAGGAGAAAATCATGTTTCCATCATTCCTAACTTCAGCAACCGTTGTATTGTTGTTCAAAGAATTTAGGTCTTGGAGTCACTACTCGGTCTGAGGTGATTAACCTTGAGTTCTCAGTCAGTGTACTGCTTGAAATTAAGGGAGAGTTTTTGCCAGCATAAAACCATCCAGTGCTAAAACACTACTGTTAGGATTTAATAAAGAGGCCCAGTGAGAAATTAGCAGTGGAAAGGCATGGACACAGTTAATACTGAAAATGTGCACTACTCAAAAAAATTAAAGGAACACTTTTTAATCAGAGTATAGCATCAAGTCAGTTAAACTTCTGGGATATTGATCTGCCAGTTAAGTAGCAGAGGGGGTTATTAATCAGTTTTAGCTGTTTGGTGTTAATAAAATTAACAGCAGGTGCACTAGAGGGGCAACAATGAGACAACCCCCAAAACAGGAATGGTTTTACAGGTGGAGGACACTGACATTTTTTCCCTCCTCATCTTTTCTGACTGTTTTTTCATTAGTTTTGCATTTGGCTAGGGTCAGGTTCATGTTACTTTATTTGTACCCGTAGATAGATTTGTTCTCCAGTTGTGAGTCATCCATCCTCACATGCACACTCTCAATACACACAACAGACAACAATTACACATAGTACAAAATACTGAAAAACAATTACAAAAAATTACTCATATCACACACACACACACACACACACACACACACCCCCCCACTAAAAAAAAAACAAAAAAAACCCTATAGTTTGTTGATCTGAGTAATGGCTGCTACAACAAAGCTATTTTTAAACCTTGTTTTACATTTTGGGACCAGAAACCTTTGTCCAGAAGGAAGAAACTGAAACTCACTATGCAAAGGGTGTGAGTTGTCAAGAAAAATCGCACCAGCCAACCGCTGTAACTGTCTGGTGTACAGGGATGCTGGGTTCAGCTGTGGGTCACCAATCAGCCTTAGACCACTTAACAATTTGACTGAGTGAGTTTCTGTTCTTTACAGATAAGTATCCAAACCACAACACCAAAGAAAAAGATAAAAAAGATTCAATAAAAGCACGATAAAATAAAATTATCATGGTTTTATCAATGTGGAAACGAGACAGGTTTCTCAAACATGAGTCACTGGTGCCCTCTCTTGCACACAGCTTCACAGTTTGCTTTAAAATTCAGCTTTGAATCAATTTGAATCAACTGTTCCAAAATATTTGTAACATTGAACGCATTCCACAATCTGACTTTTAATAAAAGTGACTTTGTGTGTATGAGTGCTTTTCCTAAAATCAATGATCATATCTTTAGTCTTAGATATTTTCAATTGAAGGCAGGATTCATCACACCATTTGACAAAATCATCAAGAACTGGGCCATGGCTGGACTCATTATCCCGGAGCAGACTGGCAATAACATAGTCGTCTGCATACTTTAAAATGGCTGTATTTTCAAACTTGCTCTGACACATATTTGTGTACAAGATATGTAATAAGGGCGAGTGCACACATCCCTGTGGGGAGCCAGTTGAGGAGCAGACCTGGTTGGCCCCAGACCCTTTGAGTCCTGTTAGTTAAAAAGTCAAGAATACATCCCAGAAGACTTTCATTCATGTTGAACTGTTCTAAAAGCCTTCTGATTAAAATATGAGGCTGAATTGTGTTGAAGGCTGAAGAAAAATCGACAAACAGTAATCGAGCATGACAACCTTTAGACAGATAGATAGATAGATACTTTATTGATCCCAGGGGAAATTCCAGATTCCCAGCAGCTCACATAAAAAACTGGCTACACCAAGCTGAAACCAAGTGTTTAACAATCAGGTTCAGCAAGGTTACTACAGCATCTTCCACTCCTCTATGTGATCTATAAGGAAACTGCATGGGGTTAAGCACATGCTCAGTTTGCCCTAAAATCTCTGACTTCACAAGTTTCTCAAAAACTTCTATCACAACTGATGTGAGGGCAACTGGTCTAAAGTCATTTAAAATTTTGGGATGACTAGTCTTAGGAACAGGCACTAAAACAGTATCCTTCCATACAATAGGTACATGCTGTGCCTGTAAAGACTTATATAGACAAATAAAAATATAATGAAACACAGGACTCAGCTGTTGAGCACAAGATTTGAGCAAACGACCACATATATTATCAGGTCAATGTTGCTTATTTACTCTTATGGAGTGGAAGGCCTTTTCCACATCCCCCTGCTTGATGTTAAAGTGCTCACTCTGTTTGAGACTACACTGCAGTTCCTGGATCTCATCACTAAAATCAAAAGTGTCAAAACGATTATAAAAACAATTAAGAGCATCAGCTAACTCAAACTCTGAATGGAAGTCCAGGTTGCTATTGTTTGGGTCCCAAAGGCCTGCTATTTTTTTCATACTGGACCACGCTAAACCAAGCTTATTTGCAGCCATTTTACTCTCTAAGTCTGCTTTATATTTCTGTTTGGCTTTTAAAATGTCCATTTTCAGCTCCTTAGTAGCTGAGTGGAGGTCAGAAGCTGTACCATGTTTAAAAACATGATTCCTTTTCTGTATGCTGGAATTCAAGGATTTTGTCATCCATGGTTTATTGTTAGGATAAATTTTAACTCACCTTGAAGGAATAATCATGTCTCTACAAAACACAGTATAAGAACAAATGACATAAGTAAATGTGCCCACGTTATCCCCACAAGTCTCTTTAAACATGTCCCAATCTGTGCAGTCATAACACTCCTGCAGGCAGCGCACAGATTCTTCCGTCCACTTCTTTATGTCCTTTATCTGTGCTTATTGTCTTTTGAAAACTGTTTTGTAAGTGGGCAGTAAGTGCACACAGTTTTGATCTGCAGAGTCAAGTGGAGGTAGTGGGACTGATTTGTCCGCATCCTTTACTGATCCATAACAGAGATCCAGCGTTTTGTCCCGTCTTGTAGGACAGGTGACATACTGACATACGTCTTTTTAAGCGAGACATGATTAAAATCATCTAGAATGAAGTTAGGCGCCTCCGGTGAAAGTGACTGCAGTTTATGCACTACATCACAAACAGTACTGGAAGTAGAGGCAGCGTTTGCCTTTGGGTGAATGTTCACTGCTGTTATAAAAACTGGAAACTGGACGAACTGATACTGATCAAAATTCAACATCTGCCATGGATATTCGTTCCATGAAAGTCAGAGTTACTGTATCGTTCTTTAAAATAAAAACATACTCCGCCTCCTTGAGTTTTCCAGGTCACCTTGGCCTTTCGGTCCAGACGAAAGGGTAATCCGAATCCTGGTCGGATCCAGTAAGCCACACCTCTGTGAAGGCTAAAATGTAGCCGTCTCCAAAATTCTTCTAGAAACGAATGTTCCCCTGGAGCTCATCCATTTTTTTCCTCAGAGAGTGAACATTGGCCATGGTAACCGAGGGCAGTGGGAAACCGTGTGAGCCACTGTTTTCTCAGGCGCAACATTACGGCAGTTCATTTACCCCGCTTCCTCCTCATATCCCTCGATCCACCGGGGAATTCTGAAGAATGTCTCTGTCTCTGAATAAAATCCGGCATTGTGTGTTTATTTTCAGCTTACACCAGTAAGAAAAAAGCATGTCAAATTATACACATGAAGTTTTAAAAATCACCACTCCTATTGTTCAGGATGATTTTCAAACTAAATTTATTCCATAACAAAATATGTATTTAAAAAAATATTAGACAGTAATATTTGACTAGTGTTATAACATCACATTCTGTTAGCATAGTCTGCCTGTGTTTTTGCTTCGGAAATAAATTCAATTTGAAAATAATCTGAAATGATAGTGGTAGTGCATTTTTATATTGAATTTGTGTAACTGCAGTCACCTGGGACAATCATCCAGTGTTTCTTAGGAACACTTGGGGCAAATATAGATAACTGATCTTGGGCCATCATCGTCGCCACCATCTTGTGAGGGGCCATCAGCACCAGTACATTCTTTCCATGGCCCAGAAAATGGTGAGTAAGCAGAAAATGTACAACTAATAATGCTGTTTAACCGTTACTGTTAACTGTCGTGGTGCTGTAAACAGCATCGGTGTGGTGACCTATATTTGTTTGGCGTTTTCGCAGTCGCCTCACACATGAGAATCTCAGCAGGTAAACTCCAAAGTTTTTAATATTTTATTGGGCAAGAAAAACAAGAGTGACTGATTGTGTTTAAACCAACCCCAAAAATGTTCAGTGTTTATTTCCTGGTAAGTCAGTAGCAGCTCCTAAAAAGCAAATCTACTGCACATCTGTTTGACTGACACCAGTTAATCTGAAACACCGGTCACTGCGTGCACATGTGCCCTCCAGCAGGCCAATGGTGTGACTGTCTTGGACCAGACAATCAGAAACAGATTTCATGAGGGTGACCTGAGGGCCAGATGTCCTCTAGTGGGCCCTGTGTTCGCTGCCTGGCACCGTGGAGCCCAATTGACATTTGCCATAGAATACCTGGCGCCCTGTGCTTTTCACAGAGAGCAGGTTCACCCTGAGCACATGTGGCAGACGTGAAAGGGTCTGGAGAAGCCTTGGAGAATGTTATGCTGCCTGTAACATCGTTCAAACGATGTGACAGTCTTTCTTTCTAAACACCCAGTCCATATCAGTATAGATATCCAGCATGATTTTTTTCCGATTGAGATTTAAAGTGTTTTCAAAGTGTTCCTTTAATTTTTTGAGTAGTACATTTGTAGAAGTTTCCCTTACAACACAACATTTTGGAAGAACCGTTTTTAAGTGAATGATACAGCTGTGATTTCCTGTGTTTTCACCATTATTTAACTCAAAAGAAAGTATTTCTTAAATCAGCGGTGCCTGACATATCTGTGATAGTTACCTTAAAGCACATAATCACCACACTCACTCTCTGTAATAAGCTGGGCCTGTGTTGTTAGTAGATTAGTTGCACCTTTATCAGATCTGCTCATTTGCTCTGCTCTTGGTAGATGGCATCAGTCTTTACTGAAATTAACTGGAGTTGGAGTCAGTCTGTCATCATAGTATTATCTCTGTTTGTGTTGATGGACAGATGCAGTATCGTGAGCTGAAGGTTGATCCCGGACAAAGCCCGAACAAACGCCGGAGGACAAACCCGAGCTAGCTGTAAACACTTTAACTGTAAACAATGTAAACTATCTTACTAATATATTTCTTGTATATTTCAATTATTATAAGAAGTTGTAACTGTTGAGTAGTTTTTTGGGGGGTTTTTTTGTTACTGGGGAAGGAGACCGACTTATTTTCTAAACCTTGTAATGGACAAAACAAAGCTGTTCATGTTTTTTAATCTCTCTCATTTCTCATAACATCCACACAAACTAAGTTAGCTGTAGTAATAATAATGATAATGATCGTCATGAATGTCCATATGTAGTGTGTTCCAGAGTCTGCATGTAATGAAGATGTGCTTCTGTTTGCATGGAATCATTACACCTCCAGGTTTTTTATTTCTTTGAACATTTTTGTGCTATTTAAACGGGATGTATTGCTCATGTCTCACACTGTTAAATATAGAGCTGCATGCATTTATATACCTACACACACAGTAAATAATATCTTGTATTTGGAAATACACATCTTTGCTTTTTTCAGGAAACATTTGTTCCAAAAGATAAAATACTACCATCTCAGCTCAGTGTTTATTTTCCCTTGAATAATTTCTTTTTGTATGCTTCTCACCTTCTCCACTTTGGTTTCTCTGTTTCTTTCTGTTTTCTGCCTTTTTGGACCAAATGTTAGTGTAATTAGAGTTTTTATGAATCGCATCGTCTCTGTTCTTTTTAATCAGTTGTGTTTTTGGGATGTGATCTGCATGTATGTGCAAGCTGCTGTTCGTATGTGTTTTGCATGACTGAACAGAAATTATATGCAAGTGCATTTATGGGTGCTGAATGTGAAGTTCATCTAGTGCGTCTACAAGCTGCATTGACCTGATATACTGTTTACTCTCACCACTAGATCACTATGTCTGTCGCTTTGCACATTATCTCTCTCTGTTTCCTGTTGCACTGTATCTGTATCTGCTGCTGTGGAGTAATTACTGTTGTTGGAATGAAGCCAAAAGCAGGAGAGACTGTGACAACTGTGTAGCATTTCTCTGACAAAATATATTTCTACACAGACCTATGTCGCTTTCTGTCTGATATACAGTTTAAAAAGTGAGCTTGAGCAGATCTGTTAGAAAGATTCACTAAATTTCCAAAGGTGGTTAGTAGTGTTTGCATGGAAGAACTCATGAATAGGTTTAATGGGAACATCCGTGGGGGAAATGGATTCTCTCTGATCAAATTAAAACAGTCTAAATCATGAAGAAGACAGATTTACACTTTTCCTGTTCACTTGCCTTATAGTAACTGCTTGCAGTCTGTCAGTGAGGCTAATGTTTGACAAAATAAATAACAAATCAAAAATAAGAATTGAGTTTCTTTAACTTTCAGTAAATTAACAGAAGTAAAAAGTAGTGTTAATGTGAAATAATATGTTATTCTAACTACATACTACATATTAGGTTGGAGAAGGTTAAAGGCTAAACTTGGAAATAAGGTTAATCTGCTTAATGTTTTAAATTTTACATACTCTTGTTGCCTGAACTTTTGAAAGTGATTTTTTTATTTTTAAGGTGTATTCCTCTGACCTTTTTTGTTGTAATGTTTGATTTATGTAATGAATACAGTGTGTTTTAGTTTCAAATAGTTCACTGTAGTGCACAGAAACCGTGTGGTAAGACTACATTATTGTCCGTATAAAGATGTTCCAAATGAAAATATTTAAATGTATTTTTTTAACCTGAACAACCAACTAAAAGTCAACATTTCAAATTTACTATCAGTGATAAATGGGGCAGTGGTTAGCACTGCCATCTCAGCACTTCAGCAAGAAGGTTCTGGGTTTGAACTCTCTTTGCCAATAACAGCTGTGTATTTATTTACCAGCAGGGGGACCCCTTAAATCACACATGGTGGTGGAAGAAGTTTTGGAGTCCATTTAACTAAAAGTATCAGTCAAGGTTATTCTAGTTGACTAAAACTCAACTCAGTTTGTTAAACATTTTAATTCACTAGCATAATAAAAACTACATTTTGGAGAAAAAAGCAAGCGCTAACTGAAATAATGTTATGTACTCTCAAAACGACCTGAAATAAAATAAAAATTCAATTTTATTTATATAGCGCCAAATCACAACAGTCGCCTCAAGGCGCTTTATATTGTAAGGTAAAGACCCTACAATAATGCAAAAAATACACAGGAAATGTCTTTAGTTTTAGTATTTGTCAGGTTGATCAAATCTGTTCTCACAGCCTGCCTGATGAGGTTTTGGTGCAAATGTTTATTGAGACTTGGGATGTGAGCATGACTGTGAGTCAACTGCCTTCACAAAGTGAAGTGTGAAGTGTGTAACTTTTGTTGAAAGTTTGAAAAGAAAGAAATGACTCTGAGACTGAAAAAAGACACTCTCATATTTGATGAAACCCAAAATTTAATTATGTCTGGAGGAAACTATGGCATTGCTCATCACCTAATTACATTGTTGGGTGGGTGTTTTTCAACAGCTCTGATGGGGAGAATGTTCAGAGTTGAGGGAAAGCTGAAGTTCAGAGTTCAGAGCCTTACCTCCATTTACTAAAGATCTCAGGACAGGGCCAAAGATTCACCTTACAAGAGGACAATAACCACACAGACATGCATGGCCTTACCCAGAGCCCTGAAAAGAACCCTCTGCTGCAAGACCTGAAAGTGGCTGTCCACAGACTGTCCAATCCAAGCTAATAAAGTCTGAATAAAATAAGTGATAGAAACGCCAGCTGTGCAATGCCCGTCGCATCAAACTCAACAAGACTTGAAGATGCAATCACTGCCAAAGGAACTGCTACGCAGCATACTGAGTTAAAGCTCTGGATACAATATTATATTTCAGTTTTGCATTTTTAAGAAAATCTCTTTGTTATTATGCTGGGTGTAGACAGTGCAAAAACAATGGATTTAAGAGGAGGGGTGGTGCAGGGGCTTCAGGGGGCAGTGCCAGGGAGGCTGGCAGGGCAGCTGGGACCAATTCCTTAATCATGCTCTCCCTATTTCAGTAACACGGCAGGACCTAGAGGGAGAGGAGAGCTGAGCTAGAGACTCGTTGGCTGAAAAGCTGTCAAGAACAGAGAAAATATCACTGTTTTCACTGTAAATAAAAAATAATAATAATAATTTTAAAAAAACATCACTTACCCTACAAACACGGGTTGTGTGTGCGTCGTGCTAGGGTCCGCTAACATACTCGTGTTACAGTGGTGCCGAAACCCAGGCAAACATGTCTGAGCCACAGCCTGCACAGCCGGTCCAGCTGCTGGGGCAAATGGTGGCAGAACCTGCTGCGATGTACAGGGAGCAGGCAGCGGTGCATCAGGCACAACTTGAAAAACTGCAGGACCAGACCGAGCACCAGACACAGATCCTGGAGAGGCTGGTTGCTCAGTCTGGATCCTCTGTGGTGCCACCGAGGATCGGTGACGCTGCACCAGATGAGGGCGGAGAACGACCTCCAGGCGTTCCTCAACATATTCCAGGCCACGATGGAGTCATGCCGATGGCCTATGGCGGAGTGACTGCTGCGGCTGTAGGGGGAGGCCCAGACGGCGGCACTAAGCTTGCCACCAGTATCGAGAGGGAGCTTCTCAGATGTGCTCAAAGCCATCCTTGACCGGCTGGGCCTCTCCGTGGAGGATCAGCAAGATGGCGGTGGAGGATTGCCTGGTGGCTCCAGGATGTGGCGACGAGGTAGCTACAGCCCAGGCCATTGAAGGAGGAGGCGCGGCTGCTGGAGCTAGTGGTCCTCGAGCAATTCATGGAGGGGCTTCCTGGAGAGACAAGCACAGTGGGTCAGCTGCCATCAGCTGGCAAGCCTCAAGGCGGCGGTCATGCTGGCCGAGGACCACCTGGCCACACAAACACTAGGGTAGCAGTGCTGGAGGTGCGGGAGGCTGGGACACCCGCACTGGGAGTGCCCATTGATGGAGGTGGGGCAGGTGTTCCGCGTCGCAGGGGCTCCAGCACCCCCGGTCCAGGAGGGACACTCAGTGTTCCAGTAAGGTGCCGAGATGGACCCGGGCTGTTCACAGACCCTGTCCACCAAACCTTGGTTTGGCCAGGGGCATTGCTGGAGGCAGAGTGGGTGGAGGTTCGATGTGTGCATGGGGACATCCACAAGTATCCCATAGTGCCACTAGAAATTAAGTATGAGGGCAAAACACATAGACGTATCCCTTAATTCTGGGAACTGATTGGCCGGGGTTTAGCAGGTTATTGGGGCAATGTGTGGGGATGCGTTCACGACCGCTAGGGACATGTAGTGTCTCAAAGTCATCCGACACTACCTCCAGGGAGGAGGAGCCGGCGGGGCCTCCCAAGAACACCCCGCTGGCTCCGGTGATTCACTCCACTGAAGATTTTGTACTGGAGCAGTCTCGTGATACTCTATGCTCAGCCTTTGACCAAGTGATGAAAATGGTGTGCCCTGACATAGCGCTGACATTCCCATATTTTGTAATGATTAGGGACCGACTGTATCAAGTGAGTTGTCACACTCGCACAGAAGAAGAGCACACCCAGTTGTTGGTGCCAAAAAGCCACCGGGAAATTATTTTCCAGGCAGCTCATTACAACCCCATGGTAGGGCATATGGGATACGATAAAAATCTGGAGCGAATCATGGCCCGATTCTATTGGCTGGGCATTTGGGCGAATGTGCTCCATTGGTGCGCATCCAGTGTCAGCTGATGAACCAGCCGGCCATTCCAAAAGCACCTTTGCACCTTTTAAGATTAATGGAGGTTCCGTTTGAGCACATTGACATGGACCTCACCGGGCCATTTCACCGGAGTGCACGGGGTTATCACTTTGTATAAGTCCTAGTGAATTATGCAACATGATACCCCAAAGCAGTGCCATTGTGCAGTATCTCTGCAAAGAGTGTTACACAGGTCATCTCCTGAGTCGGTATACTGAAAGAGATACTGACTGACCAATGCACCTCGTTCATGTCTCACACATTAAAGGAACTATTCGAATTACTGGGCATTAAGTCAGTTCAGACCAGCAGTTACCACCCTCAGACTGACGGGTTGGTGGAGTGGCTGAACAAGACCTTAAAATCCATGATTCGTAAGTTCATTCATGAGGATGAACATAATTGGAATCGCTGGCTAGACCCTCGATTGTTTGCAGTGTGGGAAGCGCCCCAGGCCTCCACAGGATTTTCACCCTTTGAGTTACTGTTTGGCAGGAAGCCGCAAGGAGTATTGCATCTAATTAAAGAAAACTTGGAGGACGGTCCAAGCCCTGGTAAAAGTAAAATTCAATACGTTCTGGACCTGAGAGCAAAGCTACACACGTTGAGATGGTTATCACGGGAAAATTTGCTCCAGGCCCAGGAACATCAGCAGCGCTCGTACAATAGAGGGACTAAGCTCAGACAATTTTCACCGGGAGACAAAGTGCTTGTATTGCTCCCTTCATCCAGCTGAAAGTTACTTGAAAAGTGGAAAGGACCCTTTGTGGTCACACAGCGAGTGGGGGACATTAACTGTGAAGTGGTGCATTCGGACAGGGGAGGAGCCACACAGGTATATCACCTCAACCTCCTCAAAGCATGGAGAGAGGCTGAAACCGCTTCTTTGGTGAAAGAGATGAGCTGGGGCTGGAGGTGCCAAATTCCACCATCCCCGCCTCCCTCCATTGTGACCATCTCCCACCAACCACACAACAGCAGGACACTTAGCAGGCTACACAACAATGTTTACATTATTTACATTGGTGCACCAGCACCACCCTGTGATTAGTAGGCACTGCTCAAATTCAATTCAATTCAATTCAATTTTATTTATATAGCGCCAAATCACAACAAAAGTCGCCTCAAGGCGCTTTATATTGTAGGGTAAAGACCCTACAATGAAATAAAATGATTTGGAGTGTGTGACTGTCAAGTGTAGACCCATATATCTGCCACGGGAGTTTCCTGTCATACTGCTTACTGCCGTATACATACCACCGGATGCCAACCCTAACGCAGCTATTGGTCACCTGTATGACATCATCAAAAAACAACAGATCCCGAAGCTGTCCTCATCATAGCTGGCGATTTCAATCATGTTGACTTAAGGACATGGCTTCCTAAATTTCCTAAACAGTCCTCTCTAGGTATTTTTCCCCTGGTTTTCATGGACACTGACAACTAGCCTGAGGTTAAAACTGTGAAGGAGTGGATCAAGGAGTCGAAGGAGGAATTACAAATCTGCTTTGACTGCACAGATTGGAGTGTTTTTGAAGCTGCAACTGCTGACCTAAATGAACTCACTGACAATGTAACATCATACATCAGTTTTTGTGAGGACTTGTGTGTGCAGACCAAGACCATTTGCGCATACAGTAATAACAAAACATGGCTCACTCCAAATCTGGGGAAGCTGCACCAGACAAAGGAGGAGACCTACAGCAGCGCGGACCAGGCCCTGTACAAGCAGGCCAGAAACAAGCACTTGATGCATGCTCAATAATCCAAGTAAAAGAATCCCAAAAAGCTGAATCTGTTCATCTGGACGTAGCGTTTTCAGTGGGAGAAATGTTTCGTCATCTCCTGGTGACTTCTTCAGTCTCAGCTGACTGCAGGCTTCCCCAACCTTATAAACAGTACATTTGCATAATGACCAAAACTAGCACCACTGACTAACATTGGGCCATGAGGTCAGTTTCATGATCATTAGTATGCAAATTATGATGACCACTGATCAATGGCCATGAGTACCATTCACAGAGATTGGGGAATGGCTGCAATCACAGCATTGTAAGATGGTGAAAGATGTACCCTTAGGCCCCCTCCATGGTTCAGAGATGGTCTTTCCCTTTTCACGTAAATGGCCTCCTTGACTCCCCGTTCAAACCAGCGTTCCTCCCTGTCCAGGATGTGTACATCCTCATCACTGAAAGAGTGGCCACTGGCCTGTAGGTGTGAATAGACTGCGGAGTCCTGGCCTGACGATGTAGCTCCTCTGTG
>VUQS01064042.1:0-14539 GCA_015108495.1 Heterochromis multidens
ATTTTTATTTTTTCTTTATGGCTCAAAACATCAAAATTGACAGAAACGTAACACAGATAGTGAAGTTAGGTGGAAAAACAATATTTATTTTTCACAAAATCAGTTTTGTAATTTTGTGTGCTTTCCAGTAGGATGCTTAAAAAATGTCAGTGGACATTCTAAACAGAACATATTGATATGAATAGCAGCATTTTACAGGATTAATATCACTGTAAACATGTTTGAACAGGATGGCTGTCACTACATTGTGAGACTACAAATCTATTCTCCACTCTTGGAATTGGGGTACATGATGCTCTGTGCTGAGTCTGCACAATAAAGGGAGGGTTTGTATGAATTCAAAAACTTTAATGTAAAAGCAGCTCTCTTACTAGCTTGCTTCTTGTCCAGGTGTATAGAGTGGCGGTTTGATTTTCCACTGTCTTACTTTCCATTTAGTATCTTGTTTTCTTTACATGCACTTAAATTTTTTGATTGTAATGCTGAGCATTTTGTGGCTTATGTTTTTTTAATGACCAAAAAGCAATAATTATCATTACCATTATTAGCATTATTATTATTAGTAGTAGTAGTAGTATTTGTTTTAAAGACTTGCATTTATAAAGACAGCTAGGTCTTCATTTGTTTGCACACATGGTCAGAGGGACTTCTAAATTTGTTTGTAAAGTACAAACAAATTCAGGTACAAAAATATTGATAAATCAGATTTGTGCATGGTTCATTTGTATCCATGATTTACACACAAATTTGTGTGTATGCACTGTTAATAAATGAGGACCATTGTTGTCAGAAATCTTGTCACTTGCCTACAGACATTGCATATTCATATATCAATATCTGTTGTGTTTTGTTCAAAAAGAGGATCAAATAAAGTCCCAAGTGGCAGAAATATTACTAATGAAAGTGAAACTCTATAGGATGACCTGACTTACAAAAATACAGAAAGAGCCAACATTCAGAGGCTAATTCAGACCAAAACAGGAATCCAGGAAAGCACGATGGGTGCAATGAGCTAAGAAAATAGGACAGCAAACAAAGAGACTGACAAAAAACTAAGAGTGATACAGGACCAGAAATACATGGGGAACTAATGAATACAGGTGAATACAATCAGGATGGGGCAGGCAGTTACAAAGGAAAACAAGGAATGTCTCTGTGGTAACTTCCTGTCTTATATCAAAATAAGACAGGAAGTTACCAGAGAGAATATGAAATGTATATCCAGACAGAGAAGCACATAAGGTGTGAGATAAATATTAAGAAAAACACACAAAAAAAGAAAAACCAAAAACATGGAAAACTGTGACAGTCTTATTATAGAGATTAAAAAATAAAAAAGTAAAACTGTAACATAACAATTAATAGGTTTTACAGCTGACCACAGACGTATACATAAAGGCAGCTATATTTTTTTCTTAATTTGTGCATTAAATGCATGCAAGTCAGAAATGCCTTGACACTTGACCCATAGATGTATTTTTGTGAAAAGAAAATGTAATGTGTTCAACTGATCAGTCAATCAGAAAATCCTTACATTTGGTTCTTTTAGTCATCTTCACATATCCTATCCATCCATCCCCATCATCAGCTCATCAGTCTGCTTTCCAAACTGCTGATATATCAGTGTTATGATGTAACCCCTCTGCAACTGACTCTCCAAACTGGGTCACCCCATAGAAACCCTCTACACATGTACAGTTTCCATCTGCAAATCGTGCTGTCTAAAAAGGCAACACTTTCCTTCTGACTGCATGCTACCTCTCTGCGGCTCTGCCAGCCGGTCTTGAATGTTCTGATTCCTCTGAACGACTTCGTTTGAATGAAGCACATTGATCAACTTGCCTCTAATCGATACTACTCGACACCTTGTTAGGTGCTTCAGGGCACACACAGCACTCTGCAAGAAGCTCACAATTCACAACATACATTCACAACACCTTTAACATGTCCCAAACCTAATGACCAGCAGTGATGCAGGGTCAGGTAGCTTTGTGGGTGATCTTAATGAAGCGTCTGTGGATCAGAAGGTAGAATGAGTTGTATACTAATTAGAAGGTCTGTGGTTCAGTGTGTGTGGTGCATGCAGCAACTCTGTGTAAAAGAGGCTCACCGACTGTACAGTTGTTAGTGCAAAAGCAGTGTTTGGACTAGATTTTAAAAGTTGTATATATACACCACTGCATTCACCATTTGGCTTCACTGTCCAAGTCACTGCTGGGACAAAAGCAACATAAACATATCACATTGCTGATTGAAATATAATAATAACACTAATAATTGGAGCAACAGTTACTGCTGTAAAACTAATACAGTAGTTGCATTGGCAGCATGATGGAGTCGCAGTATCTGAGCTATGATGTTTAAAGTATTCTTCACTTTGGGATCTGTTCGACAAAATAATTGTAATGATAGGTCCACTTACCCATTTTTTCTTTATTTTCTGATTGCTGATGAAAACCATTATATATGACAAAAAGAGATAAACACTAAAACAGGCAGAGGGAATATAGTAGTAGTAGATTTCATAAGAGGACCTACTGATAGTTTCAGAAAAGCAGGAGCCTAATAGCAATAGCAGCATTTGTGACAACAGTAGCAGAGTCAGCAGGAGTTGGTTATGGAGTCCTGAAGTCACAGAGTTAGTTGTTAGAGTTAGTTCTGGCCATCATTATGTTGTTGGACCAGCGGGTGGAGTGCTAAGGTATCAGCTAATGCAAGCAAACTTGGTTAGCAAGCAGCATTTATGGACTGATTCTTATATAGCGCTTTTCTACTCTCTCGGACCACTCAAAGCGCTTTATACAACATGTCTTCATTCACCCATTCACACAAGCAGTGTGAATGCTAACTGTCTACCATTCACACACATTCATACTCCGATGGATACATCAGAGAGCAACTTGGGGTTAGTATCTTGCCCAAGGATATTTGGCATGCAGACTGGAGCAGCCAGGGATCGAACCACCAACCTTGCTACAGCCACCCCTCTATAAATTTTACAGTAAGGAGCACACTAGTAAAATACAAGAATTTCATCAAAAAAAAGTGGTACAAACTTCCTGAATGGCACACAGCAGGCCATATTATTTGTGAGACAGTTCTATTAAAAATGACCCAAAAGACACCAACAGCACAAACATGGTAGAGAGATCCAGTGCAGTGCCTGTTTTTTCACGATCGGCTATAGAAATTTCTGTGTTTTTACAATGAGTCCACAGTAAAAAAAATAAGAAGAAGAAAATAGGACCTACAGTTTAAGCCCAAAGAGTTGGGCTGATGCATTTCTTTCATTTACTACAGCAGCATTCCTTTATCATGTAGAAAAACTGAGAAATACTGTTGGAATTTGGTTTTTTGTCTTATATTAAGAGGGGGTTAAATGTGTAGTTTAACTTCTTTTCACTGACAGGGCAGTTTCACTGGTCTGACCCGACCCACTTCAGATCAAAATGGGCTGTATCTGGCCCACAATGTAAATTGAGTTTGGCATCCCTGTTTTAAGGCATACAATAGAAGTAGTAACAGATAAAGCTGGAAAATGTGTATTAATTGTAGCTGATTGTCTGTCTAAAAGTACCTGTTGTAGTGATCTTAAAAAAATAAATGCAAAACTGCTAGTTGTAGCAGTTACTCTAGTAGCACAGACAGTTGTAGTAATTAAATTGTTGCAGTAATTAGTGATGGTGGTCAGAGTAACCAATGTGACAGCAATGAGAATAATGCATAAGAGACAGTGACAGTAGTGTGAAGCAAAGTTAGGATTTAGCAGTAGAGTCAGAAGTAGCATGTGTGGCAATTGTAGTAGCAGTAGTAGTAGTAGTAGTACTAATTTAATCAGTCGCTGTGGTATTAACATTAGCAAGAATGTTATTAACTGTAGAGCCTGACTGATATAGGACTTTTAAGATCGATTCGGATATTTGGTGATTTAAAAATCCAATATTCCAATATATTGGAATATTGGATTTTTTTTTTCTTTCACACACATGAAACATAAACAGATTTCCATAACATTTGTTATGTGTATTTACTTGTTTACACTCTGCCTGATCAGTTGGTTGTTGTGTTTGTGGTGTTCCAACAGGGAAGCGGCACAGTTCCTTCTGGTGGACAAACTATGTAATGCCAACACTCATAAAATGGTTGAGGGGAGTTTTTCCCATCTCTTCTTACTTTTTAAATATTCATTTGTCAGCCATTATAAATCGCAATACCAACAGATCTCAATAATAATATTGGCTGGCCAATATTATTATTGTCCAGGCAAACACAGTCTCATCCTGTATGTTCAAACACTGCTGTTCTGTAAGGTGCCATTTATTTAAAACACAATCATGTAAGGTGTCCTTTGGTGTCAGTGCCTTGATGCACCTTCTGTAGCAATAGTAGATTCCAGAAGATATTTATCTTTTATAGAGGCAAAAAGTTCACATTATGATGTTGGAAGAGTGGAAGTGTTTGTCAGTTGAAGTTTTGTGTCCTGTTTGGACTTTTGTGTTTTTCCCCATGTTTCACTCTGTTTTCACTCATTGATCTGGTTCGTTTTCACTTGATTTTTTTTCTTTTGCTTTCACTTGCTGGTTACATTTAGCTACCACAAAACTACTTGGCTAGACTTAGGAACTGAGAGCTCCTTAGTTAAGCTTTAGGAAGATACTTTGGTTTGGATTCAAATACATCCCTTCAAAACGCTGAAATTCCACTTACCACTTAAGTGTGTTTAAATGTGAGGGGATCTTTTAAAAGCATCCCTATGTGTTGATTTGGAGTGAGAGCTGCCTTTGTATTGCTATAAACATGTGTCACTGAATCAAAAAGAAGAGTTCATTGCTGTGAGACACCAGTGACTTTGACAAAACAGTAATATTTGACACCCTGGGAATAAGAACACACTGTAACAGCAGTAGTAGGGCTTTTAGTACTAATAGTAATAATAGAAAGTAATAGAATAGAAAGTAATAGAGCAGTAGTAGTAGCAGCAGTAGCAGTTACAATAGCAACTATATCTTGATGCATGCTCAATAATCCAGGTAAAAGAATCCCAAAAAGTTGAATCTGTTCATCTGGACGTGGCGTTTTTTTTGTTTTGTTTTTTTGGACGCCACGTCCAGATGAACAGATTCAACTTTTTGGAATAGCAACTATACTATCAGTAAGAGTATTAGAGACAGCAGAACTAGAATAATGATAATAGAAGTAACATCGTTGTACTAGTAGCAGCAGTTGTAGTAATAGTATGTGTGGCAGCAGTAGAATTAGTAGGCAGCTATTCAAAGTGTATAAAATATTGGTTTGAGCTTTGAAATACTGCTATCAATGGCAAGCCACCTTCACAGTGGTGCAGGATTTCAGAAAGAACAAGAGAAATACACAAGACAGAGCAGAGGGAGGAGATAGAGAGCAAAGGGTGGTGATGCTAGAAGAAGTGGTCATTTGCTGTTCATTTCAGCAATGATGTGTCTCACTGCCACTGGCCAGTGCAAACAAGGGACCCAGATACTTCTACTAGTTATACTCACACACACACACACACACTTGTCCTCCTATGTAAATACAAGATTGTGCACTGGTGTGAGAGATGGAGATGGATAGAACCATATGATGTTACACAGAACATACGGCAAGGCTTTTAACAACTTCAAAACCAGTTTGAAAAACACTACAACGTTCTGCCTGTGGAGAAGAACCATACTGTCCTCTAGTGCCAGGAGAAGGTATAACACTGGGAACATTGCAGATGATTTCATCCCACCCACTCCAACAAGATAACAAGTGGCTTCTCTCTTTCTTTTTCTGTCTGCCTTGTACATGTCTGTCTCTTTCTAATCTTATCGCATGTGGATTTGAAAGTGTGGTATCTTTAAAGGGATAGTTTTATTGCTGGATAGAACTTGATGATAAAGATTTCCTAGGATGGCCTGGCTGTATCTGCACTATAAAACTGTCACTGAGTGCTAGGTTAATTCCACAGCCAAGGCAAGAGCTGGAGGAACGCTATAAGTGCAGTCAGCCAAGGTTAGGCAAAAATTACCAGGCTGGTCTTGATCAAACTTGGTGAAAAGGTGGACCATGGGTAAAGAAAGAACCTATTAACTGTTGTTGAGGATCCAGATTTCTTTAAATGGTCTTTGGGTTGGTCTGTGCTCTCCGAGTGTCCTTCAAATTTTATGCATGTAATTTTTGTTTTCTTATATTTGCCTCTTAACATCCACCAGGTCACTGATACCCACTTAGGGTTAGGCTTGGGTTTTGTTTTAGCCACATGCTGAATAGGCAAATTTTCAGAAACTAGAAGATGCTACACTTGAAATTACGCCTCATATATATTGACATAACATTCTGTTAAAAGCTTTTCTAATTGTTGACCAGTGACTTTAAGTGCAGTTAAATTAATGTCCCTGCTATAACTAAATCTAGAATATCGCCACATTCTTTGCATCTTCATCTCAGTGATCTCACTGCTGTTAGATCAGAGTGTTCTTAATAAGACCTGTCAACAGAGACAAAGAAATGTGCCTAACTTTACTGGATTGCTTAGATGGATTTTTCTTCTTCCAATGGATAGTGAACCACGGTGGAGCCTGATACCAGAAAATTTTTTATTAATCCAAACCATCATGTTAAATGGCTGTTGAAAGGTACTCTGGGAAACACTTCTGCTGGAGCAGATGTGTGAGGCAGGTTGAGGGGAAAAATCATTATCTCACATTATCACAGAGTAACTCCTAGAATACATTTAGAAACACAAATTAATGATGGATAGTAGGATGTAGGTTCTTAAACGTTCTACTCTTTGTATTTTTAACATTATGTGAAACATTTTGTGTCTCATCACTTCCACATTGTGCATGTTTCCTTGTTACTAGAAGAAAACCCATCTGTCCAGAGGCACTAAAGAGTATGAATTTGATTTGTGTAATAGGTTTTCAGGAGATATAGGAGATATAAGGTAAGCAATTTAAGTGTTACTTGCTTCCCTCTGTGATTGATAACCCTGTTTGAGGGTTTTAAAGGGGGCTTATTTTGCTTTTTATTTCTTGTCACATATACAGTGTGGATGCTTATAGTAAATAGTTCTGTATCTGTAGTTTCAGATAATGTGATATGTACAAGTAATGTGTAAGTAATCTCTGTAAACCAAAAGCTCAGGCTTCAGACTGCTAAACATATTTTCTTTGTTTTATTCTTGGCTCTGTATGATGTCAGTAAGAGAGCATATTCCTGATATGGTCACAGCTCCGACTGTGAGAGCAGGAGCCCTGGTCATTTCTAAACTGTTTACAAAGGCAGTCAATCAGAAGAAATATGCTTTTACAGGGGGCATATCAGGACCTAAAACAGCCTAAAACACCTACTATTCCTGCTCCCTATTTTCTTTGTCATTTTCCCACAATGTAAAATTTACCTCATTCAAACTTTTTGAGTCAAGCCAGTGTCTTTCTAATCCCAGTTATTTCAAATCATTGTGATCTGTCATTCTTCCTTTAAGGCCATTTTGTATCCTTCCTCCTCCCCATTTCCACCTCATCCGGGTTGGCCAATGTATCACATCCAAAGTCTCCAACAGCCATCTGCTTACTTTGCTCCTGGACTCTGGAGGGATAGAGGCACTATCTTCTATCTTCATGTGGGATTCTACTTGATGATGCTATTTCTCATCAGAGTCTAACCACCAAAACACACAGTTTTTTACATGTTAACATTTTTGCAACATATTTTGCTCTTTTCTTCCAAATGAGCTCTCTTTATTAAAAGTAATATTAATGGATCTGATGTATCAGTACCCAGTCTGTCCCATGACACAGACAATAAAATCCCGTCCATGTAATTATGTATTATTATATTTCTCCTGATACCCCCTTTGAATCTGACGTGTATTTAATGTTTTTACAGGGGCTGCATTTGGAAAACCAGGATATGACAAGCACAGTTCAAACACTTTAGATTCTAGGCCTAATTAACTGTATAAGTTCATTTAATTTTCCCCTGCATGAAATAATTAAACCAAGAGTATCAAGATCATCACCCCCATGACACCTGCTGGGCTGTGTTGTTTTTTAATTGACTGCTGCCTGTACAAGTAATTGCCTCATGTGGTCAGCTGATAAATTAATGATAATCAGCCATATGGTGTGAAATTATAATTGCAACAATATAGAAGATGTCAGCAAGCCCAGTTCCAAAATATATATATATATATCAAATGCTAGCCAAACTGGTCAGAGCTGGAACTAGAGAGAGAGAGAGAGAGAGAGAGTGTGTGTGTGTGCACTGAATAGTTTAGGGCAAAAGCATGTTTTTGCTTGTTGTCTCATGAGTCAGAATTAAACATGGAGAAGCAGTATTTCATTTTTATGCTCTACATACTTGGAACAAATTCCCGGGTCTGTCCCAGCTCTCAGGGCTGAAGATTTTTCTACTTGTGAATTTATTCATATTTTGTATTGTAATTTTTTTTTCTCCTGTTTTTTCTGTGTTGTTCTGTTTTTGTTTTTTTGTTTGTTTGTTTGTTTAAAGCAGTCTTTTCTAATGTCTGGTTTTCTTTAAGTATACAAATGAATTATACTATAGCCAGTTTTTCACTCGAGAAAGAGAAGACGCACTATTTAAACGATGTTGCTCTAAAAGGCTTGAAAAAATTCAAGATCATCCTGACTCTAATGCTATGATGTCCTTAGAAGAATTGCATAAAATCAATCCCAATAGAAATTATGCCGATATTTATTTTTACAGATAAGAGGTTTTATAACTACACCTCCACAAACACTTTTTGAAATAATGATGACCGAGCATGGTTTAGGACAGGGCATCTTGTCAGACGTTTATGATCTGTTTGCATCCTGTTCAGAGAGTTTGCATTATAAGCTAAACAGAACAAAGATTTGGAAACTGAAATCTAAGCAGAGAATTGGAAATCAGCATGTCCTGGACCACTAGAGACTAACACGATGTAATTGGGAGATCATCTATCTCCATCTCACACTATTCCCTGCATCCTCTTCTGTTACACAAACCATCTTTGTGTCTCTCTCTTGTCCGTTGCTTTGGATGGTTGACCCTAGGTATTTAAATGTATCCATGTTCACTACCTCTACTTCTTCCATCTTCACCATTACACTTGTATCTTTCACTCACATATTTATTCTGTCTTGCTTCTATTAACCATCATCCTTCTTCCCCCCAGCACATATATGTAACCCCTGCCAAGTTAAATAGTTGTAATAAAATAATCAGACAGGCCAAAGTAACACTGTTTCACTATTTTTGGCAGTGAAAACACATCAACAATCCTTTTGAGAAGAGGTCAGAAAAAAAATAAAATAAATATATATATATATATAAATATATATATATATATATTTTTTTTTTTTTAGAAAAAAATCATATATACTGAAAGACAAACAAAAATTGTCATTTGATGTAAGTTATTTTATTTTTATTTTACTTATTTATTGTGGTTTAGTAGTTGGTTTTGATTGTTTCATATCTGGCATGTTTTTATTTTGTTTTTATGCGCATTCTTTCATTTTCAAATGTGCTATTTTTCGCTGTTTTTGTAGGCAGTGTTACGTTCCCCTAAAAGGTCCAGGGGATGTGGGGAAGTAACAAAAAGTGGCCAGTTTGAAAAAAGGACACATGAAGGCAAAATGGTTAAATCAAAGGTTTTTATTAATATTTTTATTACTAATTAAACTGAAAGAGACAGACAAGCCGCTATCACCTTTAAAAGAAAGAAAACATAGAACCCAGAAGTTGGTCACCAAACAGTAAGTTAAAAGGCAAAATCACCAAAAACACCCTCCTCTCCACAGAGTAGGAGTGGGCAGCCACAAAAAACACACAGCTCACAAGCTACAAACCAACAAAGCTCTCTAGCACTACAGCTCTTAAATACTCTGGCTCAATTGCTGAGTTGAGTCATCTGTACCAAAAAGGGGTGGTACCTAAGGCAGGAGAGACTGCAGGACACACCCACTACAGGGTCAAAATCACAGCAGGCCCTGCTAGGGCCATAACAGGCAGTTTTACTTCCACCTCCCCCTAATCAGCTAAATGAGTGACACCTGCTCAGCCCACACCTTTAACCCTGTAAAGCCTGAACCATGAAATAATTCCACAAAATTCTAATCTTTTGAAATTGGAGTGTTTATTGAACCTTCTGACAATTTTTAAAAAATTAATTAATTAATTAAATATCAGTTTGCATATATGAATTTTAATTTGTATCATTTTTGCTACATCTGGCATTTATGTGCAATTTATTGCTCACAGCAAACAAAAACATATAAGCAGGTTAGGGTTAGAAAATCACACTGATGATGTAGAGGGCTCACAAACATGCGTAAAATGATACACTTGGCATTACGGAGTTAAATGGAGGAAAAATGGCAGAAGAGGACAGAACAGGGAGTATGAGACCAGAGTGAGAGTAGAGCAGAGAGCATAGACAGAAATGAAAATGGTGACTAGAAAGACATTGCTGGAAAAATATGGAGAAGTTCTGTGTTTTGGCAAGTGTCAGGCAGCGACAGCAGTCCCAGCATGGATCAAATGGAATACAAAGATATGTTATGGAAAGGAGGACCATTGACCCCAATTTTAAAGAGTTGATCCCAGTGTAAACACCAAAGAATATGCCAGTTGTGTTCTACCTAAAATGAATCATTTTATTCCTGTACTGTGGCTACAGAGTATTTTAAAGACTCACCTGTGGGTTTTAATGCTGTTGTCCAGTGTTGTCCATGCCTTGCCTTATTTTTTTTATTGGGATGCACTGGATTTCTTTTAGTACATGGTTTTATCTTATATTATTGAGGGTTTTTTGGCATTTATATTATTAATAAATTATTTTTTTTAAATCTGCTAAATCAAAATGTACCCACTGTGGTGACCCCTTGTGAATAAAAGAAGCAGCCCGAAGCAGCCAGCCCTAGTCATCACTTCTGAGTTAAAACATTTTGGCCCCTTTATTATTATGCTGTGACACTTGGTGGTGAAATTGGCAATGTCACTTCACAGCAAGAAGGTCCTGGGTTCAAATCCACCGGCTGGCAGGGGCCTTTCTGTCTGGAATTTGCATGTTTTCCCTGTGCCTCCACAGGTTCTCTCCATATACGCTGGCTTCCAAAGACATGCTTGTTAGGTTAATTGGTGAAAGGGCCAAATGTGTGAATGGCTGTCTTTCTGTGGTAGACCTGCCACAACCTGGTGACCTGTCCAGGGGGTACCCCGCCTTTTGCCCTATGACAGCTAGGAAAGACTCCACCACCCTCTAACCCTAAACTGCTCTCTGCCTATTATACATTTTTTAAAATTTATATTATTTACCCCTTTTTATCCCCCCCCTTATCCTCAAAATCATTTGAAACTATTTGGGGACCCCTTTTGAATGAATAAAGGAATATATGGAAGATTTGTATCTGAAAGACTGTAAGAATAATCAGTTATTATTGACCATGCACTTTTTTTCTTCTTATGCTTTTTGAATTGATTCTTTTTTATCTACACCTCCTGTTCCACTCACTGTTCTTTTTTCTGGATCTGAATCCACTTCTGTAACTTTCTGTGGAAAAACCACAATGTCAAGTCAGCAGTAGTTAGGATTGTGTTGTTACTGGTCCTTCCTCTTCTCATTCAGAGATAAGATGAATGGCCAGCTGTTGCTCCTTGTACTTCAGTAGATCAACCTTAATAGAGAGGAGCTGACAGAGGGGCTGGGAAAATGAAACCAAGAACTGGAGGGAGGAGGAGAAAGTGACATGTAAACCTGGGAAAGGAAAAATAGGAGAAGTCAGTGAGTGAAAGTGGAGCAGAATGAAAGGGAATATAACATACTGTGAGGGGGTGGAATGACAGAAGGATGGGAAGATATCAGGGAACTACAAGTTAAGCCAACCCAGGAAGATGTAAATGTTGGTAACTTGCTCCTCTCTTACATCTCCCTCTCCTTCCTACACTGCAGCAAAGGCAGAATGCAGACCCAGTCCTTCATATGTGGGTTTTTCGCCCGCCTTTGCTCATTTATATTTAGAGTTTAAAAAAAGCAGCATGAAATAGTTACCCGGAATCAAAAATCAGTGATGTAATACAGATGCATCACCAGCTTCTGTCCACTAGATGCCACCAGAGTAATGGTCCAAGCTCTGATCTAGTCACAAAACTGTATCAGTAGCACTCAGACCATTTCAACATTGAAGTTCTGGGGCATTTTTCCATTTTTAGGACATTTTATTTTAGTATTTTTAATAACCTTGTCTAGAAAAAAAGGAAAAAGCATCAAAAGAAAATCTGAAAAATGAAACTTTGGTGCAGCAACATTTTTTCTCCTGTTCCCAAACCTGAATATGGAAATGCAATGTTCACTTTATCTCAGAGCAGTTTGTGGGATATTGCTTACAGTTACCCGTTACATCTTGTGCTAATGGTGCATTGTCTAGGAGACTGGTGGTTTCATTACATACATTACTGTCTACCTTTTAAACATGTAAACAGATGGGGTAGAACAGGAGAAACATTCAGCCTATTTGAGAGTAGCTACATATATAAAAGCAGCCCTTCTGAGGCACTGCATATACCAAGTGGCTTAAGGTCTGCATATACACCCAACAATACACTTCATTACCAGCATCACTTTGATTCTGCACCGGGCCTCCTTTTGTTCTCAGGCAGCCTCAGTTCTCTAATGTGGAAATCTTCTCTTGTGATTCTGCTCCAGGCTGGCTCGCATTACATGATTTTTGCAAACATTAAGTTGCCATTCTCTTGTTCCACTAAACTTTAAACATGTTCTACGAGATTCTAATCAGGTGATGATGAGGCCACTAAAAACCACAGAACTCAGTCATGTTTATTAAACCAGTTGAGATTACTTTTGCTTCATTACATAGTGCATTATCATGCTGGTAGTATTTAAAAGACAGTAAACTGCAGCCACTACTTCTTCTTTCAGCTGCTCCCTTTAGGGGTCGCCACAGTGGATCATCTGCCTCCATCTCACCCTATCCCTAGCATCCTCTTCTGTCACACCAACCTTCTGCATGTCCTCCTTCACTACATCTATGAATCCTCTCTGTGGTCTTCCTCTTTTCCTCCTCCCTGGCAGCTCCATATTCAACATCCGTTGTCCAATATATCCACTATCCCTCATCTGCACATGTCTAAATCATCTCAACCATGCCTCTCTTTATTTTAAGATTAATTTTTTTGACATTTTTGCCTTTATGGGATAGTGGAGCAGTGAAGACAGACAGGAAAGTGGGGAGAGAAGGGGGAAGACACACAGCAAAGGGGTACAGGTGGACTCAAACCCTGGCCGCTGCACTCCAGCCATGTGGCATGTGGTCGCCTGCTCACCCACTGAGCTAAACTGGCACCCTTGCTTCTCTAACTTTGTTTCCAAACCACTCAACCTGAGCTGTCCCTCTGATATATTCGTTTCTAATCCTGTCCCTCCTGGTCACTCCCAATGAAAATCTTAACATCTTCAGCTCTGCCACCCCCAGCTCAGCCTCCTGTCTTTTTGTCAGTGCCACTGTCTCCAAACCATACATCATAGCAGGTCTCACTACCATCTTGTAAACCTTCCCTTTCACTCTTGCTGCTATCCTTCTGTCACTAATCACCCCTGACACTTGTCTCCAGGCACTCCATGCTGCCTGCACTCTTTTCTTCACCTCTCTTGTGCAATGTTTGTTGCTTTGGATGATTCACCCCATTCAATCTCATCTAACTTCACTACCTCTACTCTTTGCATATTCACCTTCCCAGCTGTCTTTCTCTCCATCTTCCTTCTACTGACATGAATTCCTTTTCTTTCCAGAGCATACCTCCACCTCTCCAGACTCTCTTCCATCTGCTCCCTACTTTCACTACAGATCACAATGTCATCTGCAAATATCATAGTCCACAGAGACTCCTGCCTGACCTCATCTGTCATCCTGTCCATCACCATAGCAAACAAGAAGAGGCTCAGAGCCGATCCTTGATGTAATCCCACCTTGAACCCATCTGTCACTTCTACCGCACACCTCAGCACTGTCTCGCTGTCCTTATACATGTCCTGCACCACCTTCACATATTTCTTTGCCACTGCTGACTTCCTCATACAGTACCACAGTTCCTCTCCATCCTATCATATGCTTTCTCTAGATCCACAAAGACACAGTGCAACTCCTTCTGACCTTATCTACAGTGGGGCAAAAAAGTATTTAGTCAGCCACCAGTTGTGCAAGTTCTCCCACTTAAAAAGATGAGAGAGGCCTGTCATTTTCATCATAGGTATACCTCAACTATGAGAGACAAAATGAGAAAAAAAAATCCAGAAAATCACATTGTCTGATTTTTAAAGAATTTATTTGCAAATTATGGTGGAAAATAAGTATTTGGTCAATAACAAACAAGCAAGATTTCTGGCTCTCACAGACCTGTAACTTCTTCTGTAAGAGGCTCCTCTGTCCTCCACTCGTCACCTGTATTGATGGCACCTGTTTGAACTCGTTATCAGTATAAAAGACACCTGTCCACAACCTCAAACAGTCAC
>VUQS01064050.1:0-10043 GCA_015108495.1 Heterochromis multidens
AGGTCTGGGTTTCTCTGCTTGGGCTGCTGCCCCCGCGACCCGGCCCCGGATAAGCGGAAGAAAATGGATGGATGGATGGATAGATTGCATGTAATTACCAACTTGACCCCGTTCAACTGCAGACTGATATCAGACTGATAGCAGACTGACCCTGTCTTATGGTGTTGGTATGCTTGACATTTTGCAGCAAGAAATAACTGAAGTAAGATAATTTTATTGAATAAAACAAATACTGACAAAGTTTAACTTTGAGGACATAATTTGCAGTTGTAAAAAGGTGATAAATTGCAATATGTTATATATATGCAATACTCAGCATATCGCTAAATGCTAAAAAGGGCAATAATATCATATTGTGAGTGAAATATTGTGATAATATCATATTGTGGGGAGCCTGGTGATTCCCACCTTTACCTGTTTAAGAAAATTATAATCCTGTAAAGATTTAAAAGTTTCTAAGGCCTATTAAATCAAAATGATAACCATGTTAGAAACTGAATGTATAATCCTAGTGCTTTTTAATAACACTCATTTCATGAAGTGACATTTCTTGCAGCTGTACCACATGACTTTTGCAACTATTTTCAACTTTTACGTGGACACCTGCATTAACTTTTGCATTTGCTACCAAGAGCATGCATATAATTTTTAAATGAAATAAAGATTTTTATGATTTTAAAATGTTTTTTCTAGTTTTACATTGGTTGTACAATCTGACATGGAAAGTATATCAGTCCGCTGTTTTATTTAGATATTTATGTCTATATTTAAGAGAGATCTGCAAAACTTCTTAACCATCCAAAAAGAACATGGGGTCCTCTGGATGGCAAAATATTAGTCCATCCATTTTCTTCCACTTATCCAATTCAGGATCACGGTGGGGCTGGAGCCTATCCCAGATGCCATAGGGCGAGAGGCAGGACACACCCTGGACAGGTCGCCAGTCAGTCATAGGGCCAATGCAGACAAACAGACAACCATTCTCACACACATTCACACCTATGGGCAATTTAGATTCACCAGTTAACCTAACCCCGCTAACTTCTTTGGACTGTGAGAGGAAACCAGAGTACCCAGAGAGAACCCACGCAAACAGGCCCCAACCAGATGGTGGATTCAAACCTAGGACCTTCTTGCTGTGAGGCAACAGTGCTAACCACCGCACCACTGTGCTGCCCTAAAATGCCATGTACTTGTACTAAAAAAAAAATCTGTGATAATTTAAAAAAAAAATTTTGACACATATAATTGTTTTCTAGGGTAGAGGGGGGTTAGAAGTGTAAGTCAAGCTTTTAGAAATAAGTATTGGCCCATTTTTTATAAAAAATACACTCAGTTCTGTAGTAGGGACTCAAATGGCACCAAATACTAGGAATGACCCCAATACAATGGGGTAGGGCCAGTCAAGCTTTTTCCCACATTCACAGTCTTTGTGGAAAGCTTGGTTAAACACCTGCATTCTCCAGCTTAACAATTAAAAGACAGATATGAGTGCCATCAGTCCATTGATCACTGTATTTTAAGAAACATCACAGTGTTCCATCATGATATGTTTAGAATCACACACAATTTTCACAAGTGTTTCTACGACTGTTTCATACACTACAAAAAATTTTATATCCCTTATTCACAATATCATTCCCTTATTCAACTCAGTTATGTTTGTGGTGTGATGTGCATATTGTAACCTGTTATGTTGTAAACTGCTTTGGTGTGCTTGGGAAAAGAAACTATTTTATTGCATAAAATAGTGGGGATTGCATCTTGTGGAGATCTGCTCTGCCAGCTAAATGCACCACCCGGTCTGTACCCCCAATTCGATGAGGAAAAATCAAACACAGAGGGGACAGTGTTGGACTTTAGCTTGTCAGTTTGGTGAACTACCAGTGCACCTGACTCAAACAGGTTCTCCACTACACAGTCCTCATTTATAAAGTTCTTTACAAAGCCCAGAATTACAGGTTAACAGGTGGATTTTCCCACTTCAGTGCAGCTAGCCAACAATGAAGAACCATTTACTGCTAAAGAGACAGAGAGTGAATGTGGAAAGCATATCCATGTTTTTTTAATATAAAACTCATTAGCAGCCAGGAGCAATACAAAAGTGACCTCCTTAGATTGCTTTTTAGTTTCAGTTTCCTTGTTTTCCACTAAGTTATCGGTTCTGTCACTAGTTAGCATAACCCAGTGACGTCACATGCTGTACTGGCACAAGATGGCGTTACACATGCTCTAAAAACTATAACTTTAGCAACTTATTTCTTAAATCCAGCTTCACAAACAGAATGAAATCTATGACACTTTTTAGAGCAGGACTCCATGGTGTAAATTAGCCTTAATACATGTAGTGTTTCATGTCCACTTTAATGGATTAATTCTAAGTTTATGAGAATGCATCATTTTGTTGGAAGATTGGAACACATTAATCAATGTATATTTATGAGTACAAGGTTCTTTTTGTCTATTAAATAAACTGAAAAAATGACTGGCTGTACCTTTAACATATTTAAGAGTATCTGAGTTTCTACTAAGAGAGAAGTTTGGATTGAAGCATGTAAACTTACCAGATAGTTATTCACTCTTTCAATGGTAAAGGGCAAATATGAAGTGTCACCATCCACTGTGTTAGTTCCAATATTTTTGGAAATTATTAAAAACCTTTTTTGGTAAGTCTGCACTGACATGTGAAAGTAATTTTTTTTTTTTTCCTTGTGACATGGTGAAACCTTATTTAATAAAATGTTCTCACAATCTTGAGATGTAACAAAAATTGAGTGTAAAATGTGGCACAGAAGTAAAACACAAATAAGGACAAACTATATGTTTGTATTCTTTGCCATAAATCACTCTTTTTGTGCAAAATGTGAATTGCACTTGAAAAAAGTTTGGTTTTAACAGGAAACAGACATTAAAGCATCTGTGCTTAGTTTAATATTGCATAAGACTGCTACAGTACAGAGAACAGATGATCCTCCTGTGTAGTTATCAACGTTTAATACTTGTTCCTATTCTGACAAGAGGACATTTTACTTTTATCTTATTCTTCTTGCCCTTTGAGATTTGCTTTTAATGAAAGTTGTGTTAGACATAAAATGTGAAATCCTTTATCTGTATTTTTATCTATTGTGCAGCCTTTAACAGAAGTTGGGGGTATTTAAGTTTGATAAAGGATAACAGAGATCTACTTGTGCATCTACTTCTAAAAGGTTTTAAATTTCTTTGTGTAGAAACTAGTGATTGCAATATTATCTGCCAAATCTTTTCCTTTAAAAACAACGTATTGGTTTGAGATTCTTTATTACCTGAATGCCTTTTCCAAAGCGTGGCTAATGACTAATAAATGCCAAATGCTTTGGCTTTCTGTTTGAATCCTGTGTGTTAGCTTTTTTTTTTTGTTCAATGCCAGGAAGAAAGAACTTACAATTTCCAAAACAAGCTCTAAACACCAAAGATTATCCAGCTAATTACATATTATCTGAGACAACAGACAGCCATGGGAGGACCAAAAGAGGCATATACTCAACCACTAAGCGGGCAATTACAATTACTATCAGTTCCACAGTATTACTGATGAGGAAAGTGATAATGGTGACAATCACAGTGCCTAACAAAGCATCAAGTAATCAGAACTGGCAATTGGACCCTGCAGCCACAAGAACAGTGCTAACAAGGTACCCCACAGAGAAACAGACAGAATTCAGGTAAATAGGACAGGAAGTGTAATCAGTTACATAAATCTCAGTGTGGATTTATTGACAGTTCCAGAAAGGCAGATATTTTGAGGTTTGAACACCAGACACTTGAAAAGCTCAGCTGTTAGATTTTGTCACTTCAGAAGATGACAGAACATTCAGAAAGCAGTTGAGCTTTGATGTATCCTGAACATGTTTTCCACTTCATGTCATTCACCAGTGTCTTACATCTTCACAGTGTAGAAGAATATATATCTTTGCATTCACAGAAAAAGACCATTGATGCATCGAAGGTGACATCTTTTAATTTAGTCTCACTTAATTATTCTTTATTTAAAAGAAAAAAAATGCACGGATCCTCATCATTTTTGACAAGTAAATCAGCTGCTTATTATTTACTGTCCTTAAACACAGCATGACAAGAGTAAAAGAACTGTAGTGTACCAGTCACAGTATAGTTTTATAAAGATGTGCAAAAGTCTTGAGCCACCCCTCATTTCTTTATGTGTTGCTAGGAAAATGGGAAATAGGTGCAGCAATTTTTTTTGAAACATTGCAAACATACTTGGAAATACAGTATAAAAGGCAAACACAGAGTTTTGTCCAATTCTACTGAGCTTGTAAGTCAACATTTGGTATGATCACCTTTACTCTTCAACATAGCCTGAACTCTCTTAGGCAAGATTTCTTTAATTTCTTTAAGTAGTGTTGAGGGATAGTTCTCCAGGCTTCTTGAAGGACATTCAAAGCTCTTCTTTGGACGCTGGCTGCCTTTTGTTTCATTTTCTGTCAAGATGATCCCACATTGCTTCAGTAATGTTGAGAAGAGGCCAGTGTCTGGGGAGGTCAATCCCCAGCTATGTTTTTACCGCATTGACACTTTCTAGATGGTTTTGCATGTGAGGATCAAAATGTCACAGTACCTTTCTGCATTCATACCTCCATTAATTTTGAAAAGATCCTTAATGCTGCTGGCTGAAATTGCCCCAAATAATGATATAGCCTCCACTCACCAGTATACCAATTTCCTGACCTCCTTCATACATATTGAACATAAATCATACATGCTGATGATGATTTGAACCAAAAATTTCTCATTTGGATTGAAATTTGACATTTTTTTATGAAATTGCCACTGATTTTCTGTCTAGTTCTTGTGTAATTTGGCAAACCTCAGGCTTTCCTCCCTGTTTCCCTTCCTTAGGAAAGGCTTCTTGATAGCCACCCTTCCACTGAGACTATTTTTGATAAGGCTTTTGCAAGCAGTAAATGGATCAACTGAAGGGTCAGACAATGCCTTTGCTGGACTTTTTTTTCCATTTCCTAAGGACATGACTTTCCATTTCTTAGGGACATGACTTCCAGATACTGTTCATCTGCTTTAGATATGTAGAGGCTAATAGCTCTTTGGGAATCACTTGTTGGTCCAAAAATACTATTTTATGCCTGTCAAACTGGGTTATCTTTTGCATTTTGTAGATCCAGCTAAAAAAAATGGGAACAAACTATGTGTTTTTGCAAAAGGCTGCTAATAACAAAGTGCCTAAAGATCCTATCTAAATTTGGTTCTTTAATAAGTTGTCTGGTAATCACAACACAGACTCATTCTTTGACTTAGGTGCCTTTTTTATGCTTGAATGTTTCATAGGTCAGTGGCTAAACAAGCAAAAAACACATTCCTCTGAAAATGGTCAGGTACAAGGACTGGTCTGAAAATGAGCAAAAAAAGCAGAGAGTGTCCAAAGAAAAACTTTGAAAGACCTTCAGAAAGCCTGCAGACCTATTACTCAAGACCACTTTAAAAATGTACAAAAAAGTCTGGCTCTTTGGAAGCAAAATATAAAAAATTGAGGGGTGGTTTGAGACTTTTGCACAGTGTGTACATGGAAAGAGTCCAAACAAAATTAGGTAAAACATAATGTTGGAATTCCTCTATCTGTGTTTGCTCTTAATGCATTTTCAGCCACCTCTTTACAGAGTTCACTGCATGTCCAAATGGCCAATTTGTACTACAGAGTGCAGCCTCGTGATTTTTAGCAGATTTGTTTCTGCATAATAAAATTAATTCTGAGGCGGTAAAATGGTGGGTTTGCTATTTGTTTTCTTTGTAGCTGTAGTCCCTGAAAATAATATTATGCATTTATTATGCAATTGTATAAGGTCATGGTTCCCAACCTGATAGAAGTTGGCTGTATGCATCTACAAATGAATTAGTTTGTCTAATGTAGTTCATGTAATTTAGCTTACACCAGTGCTACCATCTTGTTTCAGCACTGTGTTCCTGTTTAATGCAGTGCTGACTCAGGACAATTTGAGTGGGCAGACCTTTTATTTTGGTTATGTATATTCATCCAAACAAAAACTTACTCTTGTGTTAAGCGATTTTGAATTAAGTGAATAATTTTACAGCCTTTTATAGTGTAATTATTCTAAATTTGGATCCATTATTCCACCTAGTGGCTTGGCAACAGCCAACTGTGAAAAAACAGCCTGTTCACTGAACTTCATTCCACTGTTGGAGAATTGATCTGATCACAGCATCTGCTTTAGTGATGAAATAATAAATATTGAAAAAAAAATAAGCTGGTGACCAGAAAAACAACAGATAAACAGAGAGATGAGCAATTATTCTTAGAAGATAGGATATTTAAGAAAGACCGATGTACATGCATGTGCTGTTATGTTGTATCATATGCACTCATTGCTTTAATGGATTATTTATTTTCATGCATACTCATTTATTTTCACTTTATGTTTAACATAGTTGTCTCATCTTATGGTAACCTGTGAAAGCCTGTCAGAAATCAGGCAAGCTCTATATCACAGGGAATACAAGCAGCAACATAACCAACATGCATAGAGATGCAAAATTCTGAGACAACTAGCAAAGATAATTCTGTTTTGCATTTTTAAAAGCTGAATCTCTAAAAATGTCCATATTTCTGTGACTCTTAGTGCTTTCCATTTCAGCATTATACACAACATTAATGAGCCGCCACTGACTGTGAGATTTCCTTTGTTACTGCAGCATAATTTGACAATGTTGCAAGAGCTTCTTGTGATGTCAGCAATGTTTCTTTCTAAGCCTACAGCCCCCATAAATGTTCAGTAAGACACACCACAGGTCAAGTCACTGTGGAGGAAAGTCTACAAAGATTCTACACTCAACTTCACTCTGATCATTGATAAACAGAAACTAGGCACTGGTTTATATCACAACCACCCTTCTAACCTCATTGTTGGTCTTTCAAAATGAAAACGCATGACTAAGTTTCCTCAAAATGTTATAGTGTGCCACACACTGCCTTGTTTGAAAATTTCAGCCTAGCTGCGATTTAACACTGAAAAAGCCCCCTGAGCCCCCCTGCTCAGAAAAGTAATTTGACCTCTGACACTTTCACTTAGTTGTGATCCAGTGTTTCTTACTAACACAGTGCTACTTACTACTACTTACAGACAGACCAGCTGTAGCTGCTCTAAACTTTTGTGCAGCCATATTTATAATGACTATCACAGTCATATAAATGCATTCTTAAGCTTAAAACCTGACGTTTTGTTAAAGGGTATTAACATAGTCTGTGCCAAAAATCGGCTTAAAACTGATTGCTGTCCTTAAAATACTATATATTTATAGTATTTTACTATATATTTAAAACCTCTCATAAAATTAAACTACCCTTTTCAAGGTCTCTTACAATATACAATATCAATTGCCTTTAATAACTTCTTACTCTCTATAAGAACAATGTCAACTACTCTTACTATGGCTAAAAGTCATCAGTAAATGTCCATTATCCTCAATATTGCAAATTGATGTCATATTTTCATTTGCAGCCCAGGGCTCAGTTCTCTGCTTTAAGACCTAATGTTTTACATTTACATGTGCTGTCAGATCTTAATCCAGGTTTTGTATTTTGTCCTACTACGCCAAGTGATGAAAGGGCAACTAATGAAACAGGTATTACACCACACAACCTCCCTGCCTGGGCTCCTCCTGTTCCCTCCTCCTCCTGTGAAGAGTCAAGGATGTGTCGTGTGAATCCTTGAAGCCCAGATGGCTCAGTGGGTGGTCTGAATACACCTGAGTTTTGCTGTCGCACTGGAACCCCTGATGAGATAAAGGACTATGTTTACAGAAAAAAAAACACCTTTGAAAAGGTGGCTGACATCATGTCAACCTGCTTTAAAGGGAGGCTTACATCTGGGAGATATATCAGCATCTCTTTTGCCAAAGCCTCCTGCTACATGTGAATATCTGTGTGTTTGTTGCAATGTGTTTTAATAGGTCTCAATTTCTTTCCCTGTATATCTCATTTGCATGTGTTTACGTCTGACTCAGGCAGTTACATAGCCATACAGACAGCTCGTCTGTGAAAGACAATAATAAGATGATCAAGTAAATATAGGAAAGGTTTCCATTTACTTTTCCATGTGTCTTGTAAAAAGAGGACTTAGTGCTCTGTGCTATCTGTGACTGAAGCATTGTGCCACAAGGACGTCTCCATCTCTTTGTGTACTCTTCTTCCACCTACTGGTGGTGAAATATACTTTTTTTTCACTTTATTTTTCACTTTTTTTTTGTTCACTTGATTCCACAACAAATCTACAAAAAGTGCATGTTTGAAAAAGCATGGCACGATTAACAATTATAATGATTTCCTAAACTCAGTGATATCTCTCAAGAGGCTAGATTTAATGTTTGGGTAAAGCAATCAAGGTTCAAAGGACAATGATTGAGTTATTATAACATGATAACATAACAATGACAATAATTAAATAAGGTGAGGCTTTCAGTTATCCTCCCTGTCTAAATTGTGAATCACAAATTTCACATAGACATTCAAAGACATGTGATCCTTGAGGTAATATATACACCTGCTCATTGCTGACTGTAATATCCAGGCACTCAAATGTCAAGTATAACTACAATCAGGGATGAGAAAAGCAGGAATAAATGAAAGAAATAATGCATCACTGTTGCAGAAGACAGAAGAAAAGATAAACTATGCAGTATATTTTGCCTGGGATTACAGTTCTGCAGAGAATATTCAGAGCTGCACAATGAAAACTCGAGAGCTCCTTTGACACTAGGCTGAGCTTAGAAGAATAACACTCAGCCTGTGTGTCAGAGATCGCTCTTAATTACCTTCAATCTGAGCACCACAGTTTGTTTCCCAGACTAATGACTTCGATGGGGATTAAGCACTTGGCACGGTGCTAATTAGCCCACTAGCACTCCCTGGGCATCCAAATGTGAGTCTCAGACAAAAAGCCACCAACAAAAGAGGGAACTGTTTTTTCATTTTTTTCCCCATCTGGCCTCTGACCTTTGTGCCTAAATACCCACCACACCTTCTCCAGAGATTCCAGTAGTGGTCAAAGAACAGGTATGTTAATGATGAAAGATTTATCCTTTTTATACAAAAGTATTACTCCCTACACCAATAGATTGATATTGATGCATCACCTGTTTTATCTTGTTGGGTGAAGATATTTTCCTTCTTTCACACATTACGATCGTTTATGTCAGTAGTTCTACGCCTAAGGGTTGAGTTGCCTCCAAGAGTCACAACATCTGGCAAGCCTTTAACTGATTAATGGAGTCTTAAAGAAGAAGAGAAAAATTAAGTTTCCATGTGTTGTCATGCCACACATTTTACCGCATTTGTCTTGGAGAAAATATTTTTTAAAAACTGTTTTCAAAGACATTTTAAATGTATAATTCATATTTGATGGTAATTACATGCACAAAACTGTGATCATTTTGTGGCACGGGACAGTTACAAGAAAGCTGGAAGAAAGACCAATGCCACATGGGGAATTGCACCCAAGGAAAAATAATCTAATAAACCTTTTATTGCCAATTGGTAGAAAAAGCACACAGAACAGATTTGTTACTGACAAGGCATGAAGGACTGGGCTATCTTTTCTTTCTTCTTCTTTTGCCATGATTCTGTATTTAAATCAGAGGTTAAAGATATAGTAGACTGAATTTTCCTTGTGTGTTGATTTTTTACCTCAGAGGAGGTTATGTTTTTAGTAGCGTTTGCAGAGCATGTACGTGCGTGCGTGCGTGCCATTCTTTCTGTCGGTAAACACGATAGCTCAAAACGTTTTGAATGAATTCTGATCAAACTTTGTAGGGGTGTAGAGTGGGGTCATGTTAACAGTCATTTAAAATTTGCCTTACATCTACAAAGGTCTTCAAGGTCAACTTAATGATTTATTGGTCAAAAATTGACAAAAAGCCTTATAACTTAGAAACTATGATTCTTACAAGTGTGGTGTGTATTGTCAACATATAGAAAGTACCATATAAAGATTTAAAATATCATGTCACATTTGACCTCT
>VUQS01064050.1:25178-36079 GCA_015108495.1 Heterochromis multidens
CACTACTTGAAGCTTTTGCTATAGTATTGTTAGAAAGAAAAGACTTCACAGGACTTTCTGCAGTCCTGTGAAAAAGTAAGTACACCCGTACTGCTTCCATAGGAATTAACAGGGTAAGTTGCAGCTAATCAAATGCAATTGATTAATTGATCACCAGCAAATGTGAGCACCTCTATAAAAGCAGATGTTTTGGCTGTTTGCTGCCAAATAATGCACAATGTCGTGGTTGGTGAAAAACAAATAGCATATCAGCACAAACACCTCACAGCAGCTGTCAAGCATGGTGGTGGAGGGGTGATGTTTTGGGTTTGATTTGTAGCCACAGGATCAGGGCACCTTGCAGTCATTTAGTCGACTCCTCTGTATAACAAAGTATTCTAGAGTCAAATGTGAGGCCATCTGTCTGACAGGTAAAACCTTTCTGGAACTGGGTCAAGCAACAGGACATTATCCCAAGCAAGGCAGCAAATCTACTGCAGAATGGCTGAAAAAAAAAAAAGAATCAGGGTGTTGCATTGACCAAGTCAAAGTCCAGACCGCAACCTGAGTAAAATGCTTAAGAGATCTGTGCATAAACAAATGCCCACAAACCTCAGTGAACTGAAACAACCTTTTTTCCTCCAAAATGATGTGAGAGACTGATAAAGTTACAGAAAACAATTACTTCATGTTTTTGCTGCTAAAGCTGGTTCTACAAGTTATTGAATCATGGGGTGTACATAGGGTGTATTTCACAGGACTGCATAGACTCCTGTGAACACTTTTTTTTTTTACGTGACTGTATACTTTGCTACCATCAGGTATCAGGAATCTGATACGTTTTCATGTAGCTGCAGTACCTGATAAAAATGATTTTTTTCCTGGAATTGAGTCACTAGTCATATTATGAATATAGACTAATGTTTTATGTAAAACATGTTAGTAGAATAGATCTCTTAAAGTACTTGTTATTTTTATATTTTTAGCTGTCAAATTCAGTAGAGAGAAACAGTGACATTTCAGCTCAGTTTGTTGTCTGTCAGGTGATTGCTGTTCTTTCCTTGTAATCAGAAAACAGCAGGGATGAATCAGGGGCCTGCAGAAGTTCTATTGGGCATCTGTGATTCTCTCTTTCTCTCCTACAAAGGATCAGGAAAAGGATTATGAATAGTAAAGAATTGGAAAGAAGACATGGAGCTAAATTCATATGCAATGTTGATAAAAGGCACTGCAGTAATGAGTGTGAGGTAAAGAGAATCCTTGAGAGGGAGGCTAATGAGACACACAGAGAGAGTGCAAAATGTACCCTTTTCATCTAGGTGTCTGCTCCTGTAGTAACACACACAAAAAAGGTTGTTACAACAAGCTCCCTCTTCCCTGCAGCCTCCTCCTACCTCTGTCTTTCTCTCTGCCTTCTTTCATTTCTCTCTGTCTCTCTTGCAGTCTTTCTTCTGCACTGTTCAGTGAGGAGATCAGAAAGTATCACACCAAGAACAGGTAGGAACAGAGAAAAAGCGAAGGATAAAGCAAACCATCAAACACTAAGATGGAAGTGATTTGTGGGCTTATATGTCTCCTGAGACCCACTTACGGCCTCTGTGTGTCACCCCTGCTGCTGGATAATGAAATCTGATGGTCTGGCAGAGAAATGGCTATGATCTTTGGTCAGCAAGGCAAACATCTTACTTACTTAACCAGTCAATGCCATCAAGGGTTGGCCCATGCCAGGTCGGCTTGCCTGGTCTGTCTCTGGAGAGGAATAATGATAGAGACCAGGAACAGAGAAGTTGGTCAGGGACAGAGAGTGGAAAGGTGCTTTAGCTTTGCTGACTGAGCAGAAATATCGAACCTCTTACCTACTCTTAAAGCTGCACTAGAGATAATCACTGACTGAAACTGCACTTGGCTTACAAGTTTAAACCATCTGATACATTTAATAGTATTTCCATGGTTGCATCCATTTCTTCAACACACATCTAAAGAGCTCTAAAAATTAATATTGAATGCTGCAATAGAACAACAATATTGTAACACACAGGCTAGTAACAAACATAAACAAATATATTTTAGAATGAAATTTTAGTACAAGCCCAAAAATTAGCAGTGACAAATTTGCAATGTCCGTGCAGTCTGTTCCATAGACTGTACATGAAGATGTGTCATATGTGTCCACATGTATGAAGATTTTATATGTCAAGTCCTCATGTTTGTTTCAGATTTGAGAAGCTGACTTGTGTTGTAGTAGACCGTTGTAGTAAATGTGTGTTCTCATATTCATATACTAGTGCTCTGTGAATATGAGTGTACAAATTGAGCAACCATTCTCTCCTGGCAGTGCAGCAAGTACTAAATAGCTCATTAGCTATTGGCCATAATCCTCTTGTACTCCCTCTGTTTTGCCAGATAGCTAGAATGCAATCTCTGCATAAAAAAGAGAAAAGCAGGCTCTTTGAATCTGTAGTTGTTTAATCACCTTCCTCTCTTCTGTTCTGTTCTTCTTTCATCTCTTTAGCCTGCCATGTCCTGACTGACTGCCTGGTCGAGCATGATGTAAACTTTATTCACAAAGGGACAGATCAAAAGTTTGACATCACTAGAGTTTAGATTTTGTTACTATAACTCTATCTTAACTGAGCCTTTGTAAGAGGGATCAATCATCAGCTCTGAAAAAACATTACAAATGAGCTTTACAAATTGTTTCTCTTCCTCTTTTTTGTGTTATCAGAATCCCTGCAACTCTCTGAACCCACTGAGAGCATGAATTTTTTTTATTAATATTTTATATGCTGTTTTTCCTTTTCTTCTCTCTTCTTTTGCTTTTTTGTCATTTCATTTTCTATTTCTATTGTTTGCCACCGGAAGATTAGATTAGAAACTTGATTCTGTTTTGATGTTTGAGTTGGGAATAGTTAGAGAGGGCATCTAAGGAGATTCATATAAGGAGTCCCAGCTTTGCAATACTGAGCCAAAGTCTTATCAAAATGCCACCAGATAAGCTGAGAAAGGTAAAGAATGCACTCCTCACATAAAAATATGTGTATTGAAGTCTAAAAGGAACAGTTCAGTGCTTTAGGCGATATGCTTGTCGAACTTCTTTCCAAGAGTTAGTTGAAAAAAATTATGTAACTCTTGTGTCCTTACATTAATCATGAAGCAACAGCCAGCAGCTTCACATGAAGACCAGAAAAAGGAGTAAACAGCTTGGCTATCTCTGTCCAAAGAAGAAAAAATTATCCGGATTTGACTGAAATGAAACAAGCACAGGATATTATTAAGCAGGTTCACTGTGTTTTGTCCTCACACTGCCACAGACTGAGGCACCAATACCAAAGGACAGCTTGTTCTTGTCTCTGTGATGCTAATGGCTTCTAACAATAAAGAATTTGAGCTTGGTTTAGAATACACTGATAAGCCTCAATGAGCCTTAAGGGTCCATGACCCTGTTTTCAGCTCACCCCAATGTTGTGGCTAACTCATATACTGTAAATCACTGTATATGGGGAATTCCATGAAAAGTAGAAATGTTGTCAGCGTGCAGATAAAAAATAAATGATCTGCACCTTTACAGCACCTGCCTCCTTATTGTTGGCTTCTATAGAGCATTTTACAGTGTGTAATTCACACACCCACACTCAAACACCTTTGGGAGCAGATCTTCCATGCAAGGTGGGGCAAGGAGGGACTGGAGATCAAAACGTCAACCCTGCAATTAAAAGATATCCTGCTCTGCCACCTGAAACACAGCCGCCCCGAGTCTAAAGGCCGCTTTGGGAGTTCAAATTAATTAATTTTATAGATGTGAAAATGTAACCAGTTCAGCAAAGCTGAACCTCGTGGGTTAATGACATCATGGGAAAAAAGTCAAGTTAGCCTGGTTTCAGCAAGTGAAAAGGCAGATTTGGCTCTTCATGCCACTAAGTCAGGGCTGTAAAACATAAGGCCCGAGGGCCAGAATCAGCCCGGGAAAGACTCCAATCCGGCCCACTGGATAGCTTTGGAAAATGTGAAGGAGAGCATACATTTTGGACTGAATACAACTGACAGATTGTGGTGTTTTGCCAACTGAAAGAAAACTGTATTTTCATAGGTTTTACAGTGTTTCCTACTCATAAAGACCACCCCCATTCTACTGTAGAAATTTCTTTTTTTCCAATGGGTAAACAGTTAAAAAAAAAAAAAAAAGCAAATTTTCTCTGAATTAACAAAAACCTTCTGTTTTGTAATTACAGGAGAGTCTGGGCAATGAGCTGCCAGAACGTTCTCTGTAATTTTACACATTTATTTATTCATGCTGACAGATTTCTTTCATTTACTTTTCATTTACTACAGCAACATTTCTTTATCATGTAGAAAAACTGAGACGTATTGTTGAAATTGCACTTCTTTTTCTTATATTAAGATATCTCAGGGATTTTAAATGTGTAGTTAAATGTCTTTACACTGATATGAAGGGGAGTTTCACTAGTCTGGCCCACTTAAGATCAAAGTGGGCTCCATGTAGCCCACGACATAAAATGAATTTGACATCCCTGCACTAAGCCATCTTAGTATAGAGCTATTTCCATGATACCCCACCAAGCCCCATTCCATCCCACTTTTCTTGCTTTTCAAATGTGAGTAGGAGATGAGGACGGGCTGAAGGTCAGTGACTCATTTTTAAACCTTGAATGGGACTAAACACAGGATGCCCACTTCTACTACATCAGCTGCTGAGTGGTAATGTAACAAAATAGAAAATAAAAGGGCCAATCTGACAGTGTACTGTAGTAGATCAGAAAACAAAATTCAGCAAAGCAGAAAAAACAGGCTACATAGTATCTTTGATGGGGTCACAGTTTGACAGCATTTCAAACAGCAACAACAGCATGAGAAGCAATGATTTGGAGGTTAGTGCAGGACTTCAATAATCAAGGAAATCAATAACCAAACTTTACTTTAGCTTTGGTTAAGGCCAGCTGCACATATCTCAACAGCTGTAGTTTTAGCTAAATAGTAAGCTGTCCTGTATGAAGAGTGGAGAGAGCAATTACTCACCAAAGGCAATGCCTACCAACACAATACATAAACAAATACTGGTTTAGTTTTCCTACCGATAGGATAAAAGTCACTGTATTTGATTTGAACTCATTCAGTTGTTGTATTTATGAAGAGTATTTTACTTCAACTTCCATGCAGGTTTGGCCACTCAGTATCTGTTTTTGACCAATTTACATATTTAACATGTTGATAATAAAATTCTTGGATTTATTTGCCAGAAGGTACTGTTTTACCAGAGCAATTTGTTGGGCCTCAATATGATGAAGCAATATGATTCATGAATCATTCCACCATTCAGAGACAGAGTACTTTACTCACCAACATAACAAAACTACATGACTTCCTCACTTTGGTAAATAGCTTTGAGGGTTAATCATTAAACACAACAGAAGCTATTTTTGTCAACACAAATTTAGGGCATTAATTTCAACTGAATCATTTTATAAGCTTATAATGGTAATGACTGCTTTGGCTTAACTGGGCCCACTGACAACTACTGAAATTATATTGTGCTGGACAGCATTCAAAACAGGACTTAAAAGAAAAACTGCAGCCACAGGGCTCTAATATTATTTTATTACAAAACCATTTTATAACTGACATATTTGCTTGGCTTACATCAATGGAAAAGTTTTAATGAGCAGAACATTGGGTATGCAAGACTGTACTGGAATTGATCAAACTTTTACATCATGCTGTGCAGATATCTGTAGATCCAGGTTTTCATCAATTACAGATTTAAACGGGAGATTTACAGACTGAAAAGGAAACTGATCTCAATGAAGATGTTAATTTCAGAGGATGTGAGCCATTAGTGCACCACATGTGAAATGTTACATTGGATGATTGAGGATATTTCTTTCATACTGATGTACAAAACATTACTGTTAGATATGCGTTGTGAGACCAGTCACATAAATTTCATTCAGGTCAAACAGGAAAGAGCAGCTAGTGAATGGATTAGGAAAGGACAGACAATAGTTTATCAAGGGCACCAAACTTTCATCGGAGACAGACATTTCATAGTCTCCATAATAAATCACCAGAGATGAGAAATTGGTTTGTCCTTGGCATTTCAATTCTTTCAAAACTAATCAAGCAGGCTGAGCTCTGAACATTTCTACAGCATGAAAATTCCTCTATACAAACTCTGATGCAATTCTACTTTTGTCTTAAGAATTAAAGTAGTTTGTCTTATATCAAATGTCTCAAATTATTTGTAACAAGAGCATAGATTGATTCCATTTGCAATAATATGAGACCAGCAAATTATATATATTATCTCAGAATTGGACAGTTGTCTGTATTTTTATATTGTTATTACTGGAGATTACTGATAGACTATTCAATTGCCTGTGGGTAAATGGGGTCAAGAGTGATGTTAGTGGTGGTTAATTTCTCAGTATTCTCAGATGTTGTCAATAATCTTTCCTTTAGTTTGGCTTGTTTTACAAAGATAACAATTCAACCTGCAGTACAAAAGCTTTTTCATTAAATACACTGTGAATTAGGCTGCTTTCAAACATTATGTGCTGATTGAAATATATAGAAAATACACAAAATAAATATTTTTTCTGTACTATATACACTATGTGTTAAAAGAGTAATAAATGAAATTAAATTAAATTAAAAACTAATTTAAAGTTGCTGGAGAAAAAGAAAAGTCAGTTTGAGCTGAAATAGACACAAGCCTACTGCATATACATCATATTATTATCAAAGGCATGGACTGAGTTATAGTGTAGGACACCTGCTATTACAGGTACTGCTATAAGAACAAAAGCACTGGGACACCTACACATTAGGCCTACAGGACCCCTTAAAGGGTGGTTGTGGCTCAGGAGGTAGAACAGGTCATCTCTTAATCGGAAGGTTCAGTGATTTGATCCCTGGCCGCCACAGTCTGCTTGCCAGACTTGCTCCAGATGTGTTCACTGGAGTGTAAATGTATGTGAATGTTAGATAGAAACTCTTAGGCATAGAAAAAAGTGCTTGTATGAATGTGTGTGTGAATGGGTGAATGAGACTTGTAGTATAAAACGCTTTGAGTGTACAAGCAGAATAGAACAGCACTATGTAAGAACCAGTCCATTTACCATTTACAGGAACTGCTTGGTTCTATGCTATGAAGTTCCTGGTGTACAGTTTTTGCACTGATAATAATAATACCAGTGGATGTTTGGAACTCTGCAGTAACTGAAGTAGCAGAACGTTAATGACTTTTATGCACTATGTACTCTGCGACCCGGCTCTGTACTGTAACTTTCCATGGTCTCCCCCTTAGTGGCTGTGCTTCCTAAATGCTTCAACTTTGCAATAATACCACTTACAACTGATCATGGAATATCTAGGAGGGATAATAGGTATCCAATTACAGTAACACACTTGAATTCAGTGAGCTCTTTAGAACGACCCATTCTTTCACAAATGTTTGTAAAGTCAGACTGCATGGCTAGGTAATTAGTTTCGTACACCTGTGGCAATGGGACTGAAAACATCTGAATTCAAAGATTAAAAAGTGTAGCCCAATACCTTTGTCCAAATAGTGTATTTCAGGGACTACAACAATGTTGTGGCACAAAACTGACTATAAATTAGCTGCTTTTTAAAGATCTAAGCGTTTGACAAACAGATGAGTAATATGCTCGTTGTTCTGCTTCTTATGAAAGAATTTCACTGGCATTCAGATATTTTTGTGCACTACAGCACTGGTATATTGAGTTACATGGTGAGAATAAATCTGCTGTAGGTGTTCTCTGTGTTGTCACAATTATCAAACCTATGTTTAGAATGATTTACACAGAGAGAGAAGAGGATGAATAAAAGAGACAAAAGAATCAAATCTTAGGGGACTCGCTAATGGCAATAAAACATTCCTTTGCCTTTGAGGTGAGCCCTGAATCATCAAGGGACTGTACAAAATTATGCATTTTACAGTTCCAGTGAGTAGGAAAGTATTTTTTAGTGACAATATAAAAAGCATCATGAAATTCATACAGCACCAGTTCAGGTGTAACTGAATCTGAGAAAGTACCTCATGCTGACAGGGTGACATAATAACACGATAAACAAGTCCTTGTTATTTATCTGTTATTAAGTGTTATTAAGGTGATGTTTTTAGGCTGAAGTATGGCAAGATGTTATTTCTAGTCAAAACCTAAAATAACCAGTCTGAAGCTGACCAAACAAATAACATTGTGCTGGGTGAATGAAGAGAGAGTGAAAGCTGAGACAGCCAGCTCTTAAATGCTCCAGGGAGAATACCCAGGTGCTCCCAGTTGCACCAATTAACCCCACCTACCAGGAATCTGCAAGACAGCACAGAGAGACAAACGGGGGAAAACACAGCAGGCTCTGGCCAAGGCAGAGGGCTGCCATACCAGAAATCCTTATCAATAGCAAAGATAAAAAAAAAAATAATAAGAAAAAATTCTTCATATTTCACATTATCATTTTTTCACTACACAATGAGCTCTCACTGATGAATGCATGTGCAAGTTTGCATGGGGGGGACATGCTCACATGACACTTTTCATTATCCTTATGCCCCACCTCAATTCCTTCACTCCATTCTCTCTATCTCTCAGTGAGGATGTGACATAAGCAGGGATGCTATATTACTTGCTTTGGCATTAGTCTTAAGTGATGTCCTGTGAAATGTGGAGGTATGCAATTTTTACATCACAACATGAGACAAAAGACTTCTGGGAGGATACACCTGTGTTTCCTCTCTTATCATCTTCTTGAAATGCATCAAAGGAAGTGGGAAATACTCCATAATAAGGGACACTTTCCAGGTCATGGAAGCAGAGAGAGGATGCGAGGAAGTGTAAGTTGCCATAATGGCTTCTCTTTCTCTCTCTCTCACTTGCACACACACACACACACACGAACACAGGGGGAAAAAAAAATCAACATTAACTCGTTACTGTATTAGATGCCAGCTACATGTTGGAATGATACTAATAAGGAATGAGTAAGGAACTTCAGTTGTGTTGTAAGATACGATCTGAATGACGGAAAAAGAAAGCTAGAAAGAAATTATTTTTAGAAGGCCTTGGGCTCAGTTTGTTGCCACAGAGATTAAAGCTCAAACCAAATAGATGGCCTGCGGAGCTTTATACAACCCCTGCCAGCCACAACCCCATCACTCCACTCGCATTTACCCAATATTGACAGCCAGAGGTTCTCTGAGCCTTAGAAGGCACACTGTTACCAACAGCGAGTAGGGAGTTCTGCATATCTTCTCCAGTATTGGCTCTGTCTTCTTATTAGTATTTTTAAAGACACATTCCCCATATGCAAAGCAAAACATGGTTAATAAAAGTATTCTTATAACTGCTGCCACTGCTGCACCACACTAAAAGTCAGCTTTCAAAGATTAGTGTTTGCTTCTTTGAAAATTCAGCTAGCTGAACGTGACAAAAAATATTATTGTACTGTGGCAAGTAGCCAAAAAAATAAAAAATAAATAAAGCCAGAGTGATATGATTGTTTCCCACTGTTGTGGTAAAAACAGTGATGTAGTAAATAGAGTAGGAAGATTGAACAGGCCTTGTCTTTTAGTGTTTGATGTGGAGGCAGGAGTGTTCCATTTAGACCTTCACAGCTCCTGTTGGCGGCCTTTATAGAAAACACGTTGTAGTTTCTTATCAGAGGGTTAGATACTGACAACTCCAAAGTATTACCTAAACCTCTTTAAAAATAAGGAGGGAGTGTCTTTGCTAATCAGCAGCCATCTGCATGTATCACATGTCCAACTGCCTCACCACATACCCACTTTCCTGTGATCTTAGATAATTATTAGCACGATGTATAATAATGATGTTCAAAAATCTGTCCCCCTGCCATTTAGTCATTAATGCATCAGTGACGGATATTAGAGGCTGGATAATCACTGCCTGTGACCTGCTGTTTAAGCTCTGCAGGACATTAACAGTTCTTTGATGGTCTTCAGATTAAATAAGAAAGAATAAGAAGCTTTGAATGTATTATTTTTAACTGTCTCACTCAATATGATAGAGAAGAGTCACAGTTGTAAAGTCAAAGACAAGTCAAGGCCAAGTCCGACTGGGCTTGGGAATTAGTTTAGACTGCCAAACATCAAAAATTCTTCCTTATTTTAAAATTATGTTAAAGCCAACACTTTTGATTCACAGTTTAATTCTGACACTTACACAATTTCTTCTCCTTTATGCACACATGAAGGATGAACTTTGATAAGGCTGGGGCACGCAGAAAACACATCCTAGCATTCCTACAGTTTATATACATTACACACACACACACACACACACACACACACACACACACACACATACACTACCGGTCAAAAGTTTTAGAACACCCCAATTTTTCCAGTTATTTATTGCAATGCAAGTCGTTCAAGTCCAATGAATAGCTTGAAATGGTACAAAGGTAAGTGGTGAACTGCCAGAGGTTAAAAAAAAGGTGAGGTTACCCAAAACTGAAAAATAATTTACATTTCAGAATTATACAAAAAGACCTTTTTCAGGGAACACAAAATGGGTTAACAATTTAAAGCTGTTCTGCAGCAATGAAGGTTGATCAAGACTTGAAAGCTGGTGCTACTAATTCCTACAGGTGTTCCAACTTTTCTGGATTACTTACAACCCCCTCTGTCTGCATAAAAGCAGTGTTGGAACACACTGTGGTACCATACCCTCGTGAGCATCAGTTGAACAGTATTGTACTGCAGAAAGTAGTGTGTTGCTACAAAAATGGCGAGAAAAAGGCAATTAACAATGGAAGAGAGACAGACCATCATAACACTTAAAAATGTAGGTCTTTCCTAAAGAGAAATTGCAAAGAAAGTCACGGTGTCAGTGAGTACAGTTTGTACCTTCACCACCAAAAGGCACTCA
>VUQS01064055.1:0-22682 GCA_015108495.1 Heterochromis multidens
AGTGTGATGGCTTGGGCATGCATGGCTGCCAGTGGCACTGGGACACTAGTGTTTATTGATGATGTGACACAGGACAGAAGCAGACGAATGAATTCTGAGGTGTTCAGAGACATACTGTCTGCTCAAATCCAGCTAAATGCAGTCAAATTGATTGAGCGGCGTTTCATAATACAGATGGACAATGACCCAAAACATACAGCCAAAGCAACCCAGGAGTTTATTAAAGCAAAGAAGTAGAATATTCTTGAATGCCCAAGTCAGTCACCTGATCTTAACCCAACTGAGCATGCATTTCACTTGTTGAAGACTAAACTTCAGAAAGGCCCACAAACAAACAGCAACTGAAAGCCGCTGCGGTAAAGGTCTGGCAGAGCATTAAAATGGAGGAAACCCAGCATCTGGTGATGTCCATGAGTTCAAGACTTCAGGCTGTCATTGCCAGCAAAGGGTTTTCAACCTAGTATTAGAAATGAACATTTTATTTCCAACTATTAAATTTGTCCAATTACTTTTGAGCCCCTGAAATGAAGGGATGCTTTAGTTCCTCACATTTTTATGCAATCTTTTTGTTCAACCCACTGAATTAAAGCTGAAAGTCTGCACTTCAACTGCATCTGAGTTGTTTCATTTAAAATTCACTGTGGTAATGTACAGAACCAAAATTAGAAAAAAAGCTGTCTCTGTCCAAATATTTATGGACCAGAATAGGGAAGAAAGGTCATTTAAGCAGTGGCATTCTGTCAGGACAAGCAAGGCAAGCAGTGCTTGTCTTGTCAAATCTTAACAATGACTGGAGCTGGGCAACCTGAGAGGCCAGCAAATTTTTTCTGGTGGTTTGCACATGTTGCATATCAGTCACACAGTGGATGCTTGTGCATCAACCTGTACAAAGCCACCTATTGCCCAATCAGGGCACAGACACAAAAAAATATGTTTGCATTAATTAACAGGTGGTAAACATGGCCTTACAAAAATGCCAATGATGCTGCATGCACACGAAAAACAAAGTATGTCTCCATACAAAAACACTCAGGAATAAAATCTTGACTGTAGTTCTTATAATTCATGCATGAAAGGGTTAATAAATCCTTTAGTACATTAGCAAGGAAAGCTCTGACGATGATGTAGAGGGGACAGAAGCTCTGACCATGCCCGGTCTAATAAAACAGGCAAGTTGACCAGGTGCACTTTCAGAGAAATCGTTTGGTTGACTAAATGTAATAATATTAACCAGCTGTTTTGCCAACACTCCACCTTTATTTTTTAATAATATTTTAACCACCAGTTAACCATGTCATACACTGATCAAGCCTTTTAATTCAGCTGATTTTTTTATTAATATATTTTAATATACTTTTTTAAAATCAAGATGTAGGCCTATGTTTCTGAGCTCAGTGGTCCTCACATGACAGCCACTACAAACATATGATTTATAGAATATGATGCTGGACATTAAACAGAATATAAAGTATTTAAAATGAGCTCAATCGTAATCTTATGCAACCTTAAACGTATACAATTTTTCTGCAGAATAATTAATTTTACTTTTGATGCTTTATGCACAATTTTCCAATAAAAGTTTTATGTGTACTAAGGTATTTTCACAGTGTTTTATAGATTTTTTCCCTAAAGGAATGGTTTGAAAAAATCCTCCAACACTTGTCAGTGTCAACTAATAGTAAATAATTTTTGGTAATATATTAGATATTTATTTAACTATAGAAGTAATAATATTTTACAATTCTTCAGCAATCATCTCTACTTGCCTTTCTGTAAAAGTCACCCTACACCACTGGATTTAAGTGACTTTTGTTGGGGCCAAATGGGCTGGTCTGAGTATTTCAGAAACTGCTGATCTACTGGGATTTTCCTGTACAACCATCTGTAGGGTTTATCAAGAATGGTCCAAAAGAGAGAAAATATCCAGTGAGCAGCAATTCTGTGGGCAGAAATGCCTTGTTGATGCCAGAGGTCAAAGAAGAATGTCCAGACTGCTTCAAACTGACAGGAAGAAAACAATAACTCAAATAACACCTTGTTACAACCAAAGTATGCAGAAGAGCAACTCTGAATGCACAATGAACCTTGAAGCAGATGAGCTACAGCGTATATTTTAAAGTATGCTAAAAGTATACTTCATGAGTTCAAAGCTCGGTAGAAGCTACTAGAATCTGAGGATGAAAATATGGAGCTGGAAATAAGCATAAAGACAAAAAAACCCAAAACTAAATAGAATTGTCTTTTGTTGGCCAACAGTAAATCCCAGATGGCTTCGCTGCACACCTTTTGACAAATGTTTTGGATTGCTTGTACAAAATGACATTGTGTTTGATGAATAAAACATTAACTGAAGAAATATGTATACTTCTGCAAGCAGATTTTTCACTGAATATTTATACTTGAACACGTTAAACACTGTTAATATAAAGTGCCAAACGGATTACATATTTTGTTCTTATCACCCTAGTTCCCTTGACAAAATGCTAATGGGATTTTTCTATAGGCATTTGGATTATCACAGAAAACAATCTCTGCGAGAAAGAAAAGTTAATGATACTTAGCACCTGTGGAAAAAGAGATAGAAGTCGCAATTAAATAAACAAATTACACTGTGATTAATCATCTCCCCAGGTAAGTAGTCTCTTGCTAATCACCATGGTCAAGATGAGGAGGAGTCAGGGTGTAATGTGACGCAGTGTTTAATAACTCTTTTTGCACTTACAGTCTTCTCTTAGAGAGAAAACTGAATTTTCCCACGCCGGGTTTGACTAAACAGTTCAAGTTCAACAGGTGCAGGCTCCACCAGGTATTCTCAGATTAGCACATATCTTAAATCAGCTGAGTTGACCTGGAGTGCTACTTTAAATGAGTCGTTTGGCTAATACACCACTTTGATTTTTCAGAAATATTTTAAATCGCCTTTTACACTCAAAAAAATATTTATACCCAAAATGCTGACATTAAGTAATGTTAAATTTAATGGAATCTAGTCAAACAAAATTTACTTGATTGGTATACATTGAGTTTTTACCAAGCATATTTTCCTTAATGAATAATTATTTGCATTAAAAAAATCCTTTGATTTTATATATTTCAGTTGCATTTTATTAAAAATTGTTGCTTCACGTTTATGAGGGCAAAGAATATTTTTTTTAGTGTAGATATCGTCAGTTAAACATGTCAATACTTCTGTTTTGATGTTTAGTTATTAATACTTTTAAAAAAATTAATGTTAATATACTTTCTGTTAATCAAACTGTAGGCTTTTTATGGGCTCATGAAAGCTGATTTTATTTGAGATATTCCTTACAAGGACAGCCACGCTACATACATTAAAAAAATATTATGCCCAAAATGCTGATTTTAAGTAATTTGATAATATGTACATTTTCCATGTAATTTTGTACTTGATTGGTATACAGTCAGTTTATACCAAGCACATTTTCCTTAATGATTAATTATTTGAATCAATAAAGCTTTGATTTTATATGTTTCAGCTGCATTTTAAACAGAATTATTGCTTCATGTTTATTGAGGGTGAAAAATCATTTTTTGAGTGTATGGTGATTTTATAGAAAAAGATGCATTGCTGTAGATTAAACAAAATATAAAGAATATAGAATGAGCTTAACCTCTCATGTCTGCAGCATTAAAATGGAACTTCACATTCATGTACCGCATCAGTAATATGAATCCATAACCACTGTGTATAACAGAAAACACTGCCAGAGGATTTTTTTCAGCAAATTAAGCATTTTTACTGTTGATGTTTTAAATAAAATTTACTAAAATAATAATTTCTCAGAAACACAGTTGTTTTGTGACCAAGACAGTCGCAGTAAAGTATGACTCCATAAACTGAATCACCCAAAATGTAGTTCTCATAATTTTTTCATTATGAGTCATTTCTGTTTATTAACCAGGAGGATATCCACTCCAGACAAGTACAAAATTCTGGCTCACTGGGACATTTTTTTCTCCTTTATTTCACTCACTACTTTAGGCTATGTTCTTTGTTATCCCTTACTATATTTTTCCACATTAATGTGATCCCTATTACTCTTTTCTGTGTTATGTGATCCTGGCAAGTTTTTGCCGTGTCGCTGTCTTAGAGAATCAAAGCATAGCGTTTAAGCTCATGAGTGTGGTGACAAGATGGGGCCTCGTGCACTGGCCTCCACGCAGTAAAGCCATAATGCTGTCTAGTGGATTATTACTAGAAAATACCAGCCTTGTTGTAAACCTCTGAGACACACACAGAAACACACTCTGATCCAATAATAAGGCAGTGAGCTTCTACAAGGCCTCCAAAACAGACTGAGAGGGATTGGGAAGTAAGCGGAGAGGAGCGGGGGTTCATTAGCCATGAAATCTGTGTTAGATTAGTACGAAACAAATATGTACATGACCTGTTAGATAATCCCAGAGGGAGAAGGAGGAAACAGAAGCAGACAGATTAGATATTAAATCTGTGAAGAGCTAATCAGGGCTCAGAGGTAAAGCTTTTTGCAGGGAGTTGGTTTGATGAAGGTGAACAGGTGTCTGCTCGTGTTTTTTTGCCGGGACGCAAACACTTGAGTGCCACTTTGTGCTTTGGCGGGCGTAATGCTGTGCAGCCAAGCTAATACTCAGCGCAAGCAAAGGCTAGTTCTCATCTGAACCAAGTCGAGCATAGAGTTATAAAAATTCTGTTTGGGACATGGCTAAGGCCAAGATGACCATAACATCCTGCAGCTCTTTTTTTCTGCTGTAATCTAATAATTTCAGGGTGTATGACTTTCTTGGGACAACATTTGTGAATGTGCATGTGAGTGTGCGGGGCAGAGTGGATTAGATGTAACTACAGCAGTGCAAATTGAGTGGAAGATGAGGAGCATTTGCGCTAGCCTCTAGCAGAGCATGAATATAATTATGACAACTATTTGTTTGATAAAAAACTAAAGCATTGATCAAAACTGAGTACTTCAAGCTGTTAAATGAGTGCACATAACAGGATCTATGCACACGCAGCTGTGAGGAAGTGAGGAGAGAAGAACCAAGCAGAGAAGAGCCGCTCGAGGGCATTTTGTTGCGTGGTGCCTCGATTCTCAAGTGTTGTTGTTGTTGGTTTTTTTTTTAAGCTATATTCCTGTGTTATATATTTATTATTTATAGTCTATTTGGACTTAAGGACTCTACTTTTTGCATGACTTACAGTTAAAAATATAAATAATCCTTGTATTGGACCTAGGTACAGCCCCCTCAGTTCATCCTGAAACACATTGTTTTAGCTCCTCTCACTCCCTTTAAGCCTACTGTTTCTGATTGGCTGCCCCTGCTCCACAAAAGTTTTGAACAGTAGGTGGATGGGGCTTCTGTGATCACAGCCAGAGCTGTGGGCCTAAGAGGACCATATTAGGGATATCCATTCTTTTTGTCATCACTTGCTTGTACATACACTGACCTCATTATTTGAAACGTTGGCCTTAGAACTTGATTCTGGTCTAAGAATTTTAATAAAGCACATGAATGAGCTATACTATTACACTAAATAGCATGCTCTTTGTTTGCAAAAAAGAAAAAAAATACATACTGTAGTTTTTTTAGTTTTTAATTTGGACTCAATTCCACATCCAAAATCCTGCTTACCAAAGATCCTAACATAGCAAATCCTCAGCAAACAGCAGCAAATGTACGACTGACTGCTGTTTGAGCAGTAGTTTTTAAATTATACAGAACATACATAAAATAATTGGCAGAATGATCAGAAATGAGAATAAGAGTCAGCTGCAGCTGCAGTTTGGAGCCTGTTGAATAACAGCTTATTACTGTTTCTATGAGAAACAGAGGGAGAAATCTGTCAGAAGAAAATACAATGATTTCTCTAACAAAAGGAGCCTCTGTGGACCACAATTCAATCCACCTGCAATAAGAATGTAATGCACAGGAAAAATGGGTACAACAACAAGGTAGCTGAATACCAAATTGATGTTCTATAACACTACATCTTGAGCAAAGTTGGCCACTTGGCCAATTTCTTCCATACTTGTCCTAATCCTTGACACAGGGAGTGAGTTCAGGGAGAGCTCTCCATTCTGATGTTTCTGGTTCTGACTCTCCTGTTTCTCTCAGTGCATCTCTCAGAGCGGCCGACTGCCTGAAGCAAAACACAGGCCGTACTTGTGAGTGCAGAGCTGGTGAAGGTTAGATGTTGATTCATGGATCTGCTCAATATGATGCCTGCTCATCCAAAACTATGTGATATTGACTGTTTGTTCCTCCCACACTCTATGTGAGTGACTGAGGGAAAGTGATATGCCACTGTCTGCATTATGATGTGGTTTTGAACCGAATGTACTGAACTCTTTTTAACTCTGCTTTTTTTTGTGAGTATAATTAGAAGCAACAGTGTGTAGGTTTACCTACACGAGGAGGACAAACTTTTAAAACAAGACCAGGATGAAGAAGATAGGAGAAAGGTTTTCACTGCAAAATGAAGAGACCTTTTGCTTTATTTTGTGACACCTTTGGCTGATGAGGACAAAATTATGACCCCGCTATGAAATTTAAAGTTTTTGGTCAAAATTGCCCCAAGTGCTATTTTAATAGAGCGAGGGATTTTATATTATTATATAATATAATTATATAATATTATTAGCCATCTGAAAAACTGACTTTTTTATTGAGCCATAGCACAAACCACTGTGCAATGATGTCCTTTAACTTTGTAATGCTCAAAACTTGTAAAATCAAGTTAAAACTTCCAATTTACACACAGTATAAAAACTTCAGCGCGGATTTGAGCTGTCACTTTAGAAAGCATCATACTAAAAACAAAAGAAATCACTTTAGACTTGAGAAAAACCGACCCAAAACATATGTCACTCCTGGTGAAGAACTACCTCCAGAAGACCAAAGTGAACGTTACTGATTGTCCTGCACAAAGCCCTGACTTGAATCCCACTGAAAATCTGTGGGGTGAACTGAAGACCAAGGTCCATGCTAGAAGACCATCAAATCTGGAGGAGCTTGAGAGATTCACCAAAGAAGAATGGGCTGGGATTGCTCAGGAGACATTTGTGAGACTTGTTGAAAACTACAACAAACGACTGCAGTCTGTTATCTGCTGTAATGTTTACTGCCCTGTGTAGATTCAGCAAATTGCATCTTACAATACATAAGTAGATGTTACATGAGCTATCATGAACGCAACATCTAGAGAGAATAAATCTGAAGGTGGAATTTGATAAGTGATACTAAATACTGTAACATCATTAGCTCAAGTTCAAACAGATGATTGCTACACTTGATGTAATCTGATAGTAACCCTGGACACCACATAGTCCATCACTGTACCACAGTATTGTAAACTACTCAGTTTAGCCTGCACTTAATGTCCCAAATAACCTTTGAGTAACATGAAATTACTATCAGTTTGTTGTATAAGACATTTCACAATATAAAATAACCAGATCATTTCAAAACCAACCATGTACAGATCTGCTGCCTAAAAACAAATATCAGACAAAAGTTATGACATTACATGTAGCCTTAAAATTTGCAGTTTATCACTTGGTGAGATTTTCTTCAATTATGTTCGTCTCTTGTCTTTTTTTTTTAAACATCATTGTCAATCTCTGAGAGTGAAGATATCACACATTCTTTTTCTTTCCCCTTGGAAATAAATGAGCTCTAAACTGGCAGACAGACTGTGAGCCAGACAGTCTGTTTGCAACTTTTCAAAAAGCTCAAAAAATATCACCATTTACTAATACTGTAAAGTGTTAATGGAATAAAGTAACTCTGTCAGTGCTTGCTGCCCTTCAGTAACACCAGCAAGATGTGACCATATCATGTGTTCATGACATCTAAATTGTATAAATACTTGACATGAACAGCAGTACAATGTGGAAACATTTCTTTCTAAAATGCTAAAATCCTCTGGCTTGCTTAATGAGTTTAATAGCTGTTCCAGTCCACTTGAACTACTGGCTTTGTCCATCCTTTATATACAGTCTATAGATAGGAACCCTTCCATCCTGGTATTCCTGTGGACACTTTGACATACACCAACTGAAGACAATATAAAAGATGATCATGGCTGATCCCTATGGTTCCAGAGTCTTCTGAGGAAGTTCTATAGGCAAACAGGCCATAGGTCCATTGCTCTGTGTCCTCATTAAACACTGTCCTGATAGCTTTATGGGCTTAATCACATGTTTCAGGTCATACTGAATCAAAGCTAAAGCAAATGGGCATTCTAAGAGTCAGAAAGGAGGATTATCCAGAATATTTTCACTAGCTAATGACTTGCCAAGTGTTTTTTTCTTTCTTTCTTTTATTTTTTAACACAAATACTCTTAAACTATTTGACTATACAAACCCTATCTAGCATGTTCACCTTTAGATACATTAATTATTATTAATGGAGTTTTAGTCTCTGTGTAAATTATACAGGATTACAGCCCTAAATTTAGCGTGGTTGTTCCCAGTAAGCATTTGGACGCTATGGGTCTCTATCAGCTGTCTTCTGGGCTGGTCATGAATCAGTTTCTGTTTCTTTTGCTTCCTGGTCTTTTTCTTGAAATCATCGGTTGTTTACACCTCCTTTGTTCCCTCCATGTTCCTGTCTCCATTGTGGCATCCTAAGGTTGTCTCCCTCTTCCGCCTCCTCTCCACTCATCCGTCCTTTTAATCACTGGAAGAAGTGCATAAAAAGCTACTGTTTTAAAAATCTGACACTAAGCCGTATTCAAAATTGCAGTGTTAATTACAGCAGTTGTGGATTAACAACTTAATGTCCAGTGGGAATAAAGTTATTGATGATGAGCTGTGGAATAATTCATGCTAGCTTCAACTTTAAAGCAGCAAGATTTATAGATGTTGTGGTTACCCTTGTTTTCTTTATGACTGGAGAACAATGCATTGATGCACACTGTGCCTGAGATTGATTAAAAACTTTAATTATCAAATCAAAATCTTACAGCATAGTAAAGAAATGAAGGTGAAATTTAATTTTATACCTTCGTCTTACTCATCTTTCCCCTCCATCTATCATCCACTTCTTAAGCGCTCACTCCTTCTGAAGGTTCCTGCCTCCTCAGTTCATTTTTTATCTTTTCCCATCCATCTCTGCATCAGCCCATTCGCTCATTCTTGTGTCCACGTGAGAGAAATAAAACTTCATGGCCTCTTCTAATTCACCCAGTTCCTCCATCTAACTGTCCAGCGGCTCACTCTGTCTCATCCCTTAGGATAAGTTAAAAGCAGAGAATATATTCCATTCTATCATGGAGGATTTAGGACACCATCTCAAGTTAATGAGAGGTTTTAAAAGTTAAGAGAAAAACAGAGAAGATGACTCGAGAGTAGAGTTATTTAAGGAGAGGAAAGGATGTGGTGGGGTTGATGTATTATTTTACACTCTGAGTTTTCAAACTTAGAAATTAGAGGTTGGCTAGATGTCTCAGTTCTGTCATGTCACTAAAAGTGATTCACGTTATTCATCTCAATACTTTATGCAGCCAAATAATTTATTCTAGTGACACATTTTAATACAACAACTAATTATTTATGACTGTAATATTGTAGAAGGTAAAATATGATTGCTGCTCTTCATGCATAGCCCAATGTTTACAGTGCTCCTCTAAACATCTGCTCAACTGATAGAAGCTTTGGAGATTAAACTCTTTGTCTGCGTGGCCTTCGCTGCATTTGCATATCCAGTAAGTGTTTCTTCTCTGCATGAGTTCAATGATTCACTGCTGTTGAATTCCCGTACAGATTATGCCACATTGGGTGATGTCATTGTCCAGATTTATACTTGTGCAGCATATGTCTACAGTACCAGAATACTAGTGATTGCATTAGCAGCTGCTCTCCGAATGGTAGTGAAACTGCAACTGCAGCAATCTGTTAGAGACCAAAGCAATCACAAGGTGGTTTTGGTGCAGCAACCAATTCCACCCAGCGGCAACCAGCAACCTCTAGGAGCCACTTGCAAACCAGTCAGTGAATAAACATTTTTCCCTTGCAGCTGGTGGTTGTATCATGTCTAATAAGGTGGACAATTCTCAAGCAATGTGTGAAAAAACATCACGAGAAACTGCTATAGATAAAACACAAATGCAAAATGTTACAAACTGAAATAGATACAGAAAAAGAGAGATTAATTCATGAGGTACGTATACATGAAAAACATGGCCAGAATGTCTTATGTTATCTACATAGTTTTTCATGGTTTGATATTCAAATCATTACCCATGTCATCTTGTTTGACCTATAACTTTCCAACACTTCAGTGACACCTAACTTCAAATTAGCACTATCCACCACTTCTTTTGCTAATTTTCTTGAACCTGTTGAAATTTGCACTGAATTTAAATAGAAACATACAGAGCATCCAGAAAGTATTCACAGCGCTTCACTTGTTCCGCATTTTGTCATGTTACAGCCTTATTACATGGTATGATGTTAGCATGCTAAAATTAGCTTATTAGCAAACTTTAAGGAACACAAAAATCTGTTGTTAATTTCATGACTGTCTATTCAGTAGGTATGATTGACATTGCCATTCCTGTGAACAATTTTGTCCTTAACCAGTGTTCCCCAGTACCAGGAGGGCCCCTCTCTCATTAAAATCAAAGGTAGTTTGGACTTTTTGGAAAGGTCAGAAGTTGGCATTCTCAGACTATGCAAAGAAAACTAGTGTACTGTGAAGTATTTCTGAGTAGTAATGCTTTGAATTTAGGTGTCCTGATAAAAAAAATAAACACAAGCAACACTCACATTTGAAACGTATAACATCTGAGAAGTATTACAATATTTTGTGTTGATTTATCTCTGAAATATAGCTTAATAAGAAAATACATTAGGCTACAATGAAACAGATAAACATAACTGTGCTAAAAGACTGTAAGTCTGTAGGTTTTGGCTCACTTAAACTGCTGAAGCATATTTCTGCCTTACAGCCACGAGCAGTTCTTACCATGTAGATATGGGGATGTGAGCAATGCAATCAGACTTAAAAAAATCTAAACACAGAAAAGCTTTTCTGGCATGTAAAACATAATGATACATGACAGGTTTTGTGGAAATGTTATTTATGCGTCCAATGTTTAATTTAAGCTTTTGAATGTTTCCATAATTATACGATACTGATGCTTATTTGAGGTTAATCGTGCAAGGGAAATCTGGCTTAGAGTTATTTTGGTGCTGGCACTTGGTAATGGACAGTTGTCTGCAGAGAAAAAATGATTGGACAGGGCAACAGAGAGAGACTGAGAGGGGGAGAGAAGAGGGAGAGATCTCCCAATTGGGCAAGACAACAAAGTCATACAGAGAAATAATTCTGATCAGGCCAGAGAAAAGAGGAAGGCAATCAGTGCCAATGTCCACAGATGGTAATAAATGCCTTTTTTGTGAGTCTGAGCCATTGATTTGGAGACTGGTCAGTGCAATTTTCTGTGGCAGCCATGTCAGTGAGGCTGTCTTATTTGGTGCTTGACTGGTGATTGTTTTCAAATTCGAACAAACTCTGCTGGGATTCAACAAAAGCATGTTGTGGTGCTGCTGTCAGGCCCTGAAAGATTATAGTGAGAGTCAGTCAGTCAGCAGCTGCAGACAAAGATTAGTGTCTCTCGGAGATTTGTCAGATTATAAGTCACTGTATTAACAACAAACCTACAAAGTTAACACAAAGTCACCGAGGGCAAAAAGTTCTCAAATGATGAAGCACATTAAGGTGGAATCAGTTATAGTTTTCATAAACTGGGGGCTTTTTTAATTTAGGCAGGCGTTTGCAGAGCTATTCATGATTAATCTCAGGAATAACAAGTAGAGTGATGATGGTCTAGTCAATGAGCTAATCGCCATGTACTAGAACTGGCTAGAAGAAGAAACAGACTTAAAAATTAGACTTACACTAAACACAAATAATGTTAAGACATTAGGAAAATCATCAACAGCATCAAAAAGTCTACAATAATGCAAAACCCTACTTAAGCTGCCTATACACACAACATATCCATACAATCCTGACCTGCACACAGAACTTTACGGAAGAAAACAGACCCTGAATTCTACTGGTTGGCTGATGATTTCCTTTATTACCTATGGCAATAAGTTTATTTGATTGTTTCTGTTTGTCTTGCCTAATTTGCTTAATTTTTGGAATGTGTCTGGATTTGGACCCAAGCGTTTTGGGAAGGACTCTGTGAAACAGGGCAAAATCGGACATCGCCTCACCTCATCACAAACACATGTGAAACTGAAATAAGAAAAACTGGGAAATAAATAAGATATCATAAACTATCTATATCCAGATATTCTCCTGGTCTCATGCAATACTGTGGAGGGAATTTTCAGCATTGGTGAATTTTCAGCATTCAGTCTTGGTCTTGCTTTTAACACGTGGTATATTGGGAGCAGAAGAAGTGAAAACAGTTGACAAAATAAAATGAAAACATCGCCCACTTACTTGTTATCTCCAAAGCCTTTAACAGCAACTGACAACTGAACACAATCCATCCAAATCCAATTATGGCTATACAGTATATGCCTAATGGAAATAAGAAAACGGATTTTCGAGCATTTCATGTGAGGAATCTGTATTGAACAGTCTTGCCTCATGCCTAGTCCTGACTAGAAACCCTTGGTGAAATCAGCTTTTTGGATGAAAAGACTGAAAATGGGTAAGGCTTTAGTAAAGTATAACTATGCCTGTTTAAGGACTGCAAACAGGTGGATTAAAAGAAATCAATAGTTCATCAATCTTTTCTATGTTCTGAATTTTAAGTTTTACACCGCCAAACTTTTTTGAGGGGGCCATTTGAAGTAAACAAATGCTTGCAGTGTTTTCCCCATTTTCTGAACTTCTTGGAGTATGGTACAATGCCCCATGAAAGTGCATTAAGACCACTCACCTTTGCAACCAATATTAATTGTTTGAATAGCCACTGCTTTATATTCAAGGAAATATCCCACTTCAGCATTTTAAATCAAAGATCTCTGACAATGATTAATCTCCTCCCTGGAGTGCCCTTTGCAGCTTCTTGCAGCCCATCTGAAATTTAGCAGAGCAATGCAACCTGAGCTTTAGAAGAAGTGGCAAAGTTATTATTTCTCCTCCAGCAACTGTAAATGAAAATCATTCTCTACAGTGAGACTTTAAATTTCAGACAAATTTTCTGTGGTGGTTGCTGCATGTTGGTAGGACCAATGATCAGTGTCCTACCAGAGAAAAAATGCCTGACTAAGCAGCCTAAACCAGGCAGTCTCAGCTATTATGACCATAACAAAATCTAAATTCATCACATGTGACATTCATTTTCATTTTGGAGTGAATGGGAGTGGAACCCCTCAAAACAGACTTTAAAAAGTCCCATGTTGTCCAGTCACAGCTAGACTGGACTTCAACAAGGTCAAACAGACAGGATATTGGATCCTATGCACACACAAACACACAAAACATAGGGCAACACTGTGAGGATTAAACTGAAACAAAAAGAGATAATAAATGTGCCAGTAGCTACAGATGGAAATCAGTGTCTTTGGTCGGAGCCCAGGCAGCTTGCCTGCCAGGTTTTGCATTACAGCCTCCCACCCATTTAGGAGATACATTTTAAAAGCTGGAAGTACATTTGACTGTTTTGCTGTTTTATATTCAGCTTTTCCTGATTTTAAACACCTAACTCCTCGAGAATTCAATTTTTCAATTTTATTTATATAGCGCCAAATCACAACAACAGTTGCCTCAAGGTGCTTTATACTGTAAGGTAAAGACCCTACATAATACAGAAAAAACCCAACAATCAGATGATCCCCTATGAGCAAGCACTTGGCAACAGTGGAAAGGAAAAACTCCCTTTTAACAGGAAGAAACCTCCGGCAGAACCAGGCTCAGGGAGGGGCAGCCATCCGCCGTGACCAGTTGGGTCAGCCATTTATGTGACTTGCAACTGTCAAGCATGGGGCAAAATGAGGACTCGTAGGCCAAGGAGTGTGTTTTGTGGTAGTGGTAGTTTTCAGTAGTGGTTGTGTAGCTATTTTCAAATCATGTAATGTTTTCAGTATGGGTCTCTTTTTTTTTCTTTTTTGTTAAATAGCATAGCGTGATTCTCTTCCTTCACTTCCCAGTCTTTTGATTCAAAGAAACAGATTTAATAGTATGGAACAGAGAGCTGGATGTGTTCTTTGGTGCAAATTGTCCCAAACTATTGAGCTAGTATCCACAGTTATGTGCATTATCTGATTACTGAATTGCAGAAAACTGGGGAAATCATTTTAACAACTGTCATTCAAAGTTCTAACAATGTTTTGAAAACATGCCTTGAGCGTCTGCAGTTTGCATAGAGACCAAATCTGGGAGTGAATGATTCAAATATCTACATGCTGCAGTGAGCTTACTCCAATCTAGACAGCAAGGGCTGCCCGGTGAGGATCACTTTCATTTGAGCATTTCACCTGCTGCTACTGAGAGAGAAGCTATAGGAAATGTCAGAAAACACATCCATCATCTCATGGATTAGTGACTATGTCAAAGAGAGGCTCCAGTATGTGAAATTGGGCAGTGATCGGTCTGTGATTTGGTGATGTGCAGTACAGGTGTTCCTCAGGGGACTGTACTGTCTCCATTCCTGTTCACCTTGTACACCTCAGACTTTAAGTAAAACTCTGGGTCATGCCACCTACAGAAATACTCTGAAGATTCTGCAGTGGTTGGGTATATTGGGAGGAGGAGTACAGAGCACTAGCAGATAATTTTGTAAAGTTACCTGGGGGGAAACATTGGCTTTTGAATGTGAATAGGACCAGAGAGATGGTGATAAACTTCAGAAGGAAGAGGACGGCTATATGTCGGTGTCCACTTCAACAACAGGCTGAACAGGAAGACCTGTTCAAAAAGGGGATAAGCAGTGTGCATCAAAATATGCACCTTCTCTAACAGACTGATTCAGAGCTCAGTTGCCACAAAAACACATATAGGAAATCTTTCATATCACAACCTATCACCCTCTATAACACAATATATCTGTCGGCCAAAGAAGTATTCTTCTTCTTCTCATTATTATTATTAGTATTATTATTATTATTATATATCATCATCATCATCATCATCATTTCAATTGTTACCTAAATATGTCATAAATATAAGTATTTCTTATCTCATAAGAAATACTTATTTCATAAGTGTTTCTCATTTCATCAAAAGCTGACAATTTTAGCAGATTGGTGAAACATTTGACCAATAATAAAATCGTTTTATAGTTATTATTTTAATTAATGATATGATAATAATAATAATAATAATACTTTGTTAGTGGAAGCATCCTGGGCCCACACTCCATAAAATGATAGACCAAGACCATCCTCAGCCTATATTTCTCTATGCCATAAGAAGCACCAACATGTTTTATTCCTGCCTATACTTTGAAGCACCCGTGGTTGGCAATAGGTGCATCCTTAGCAGAGGATGGTTTCAGTCTTCTCAGACATTTGGAAACTCACTGATGTAGATACATTCCCAAGATTTAATAGAGATGGCTTGAACACTGAGTATAAAAGGTACTGCAGTTGCTCGTCAGTTGAAACCCAGCAGCAAACTGGAAAAACTCACTTTAAAAAATTTTTTAAAAAATACATTCCCTAAAATGTGTATTCTTCATTGGATTTTAATGGACTGATTTTTTTCTGTTTGTCATCATTAACATTTTCTAAAATTCTAGAAATTGAGGTGAGCTTTCAGAAAAAAAAAACATGTCCACTTTATTAGTCTCTCTAAGAACAGTGACACTGATCGTTTTTGGAATGGATAGATAAGATGTGTGTGTGTGTGTGTGTGTGCGTGCGTGTACGTGTACGTGCGTGTGTGCGTGTGTGTGCGTGCGTGTACGTGTACGTGTACGTGTGTGTCTAAACAGTGAAATTTGGCCTCATTCACTAATATGTGTAGAAGTGTTCTTGCACAAGTGCACAGGCAAAATTTCCATCAGATTTCCGTTGGCTGGTGTGAAATGTGTGCACTAGACCAAATTTGTTCTTACCACCATTCGTATGTTAGTGAGGCAGAATCATTCTAAAACAATGGGCTTTGTTTTGTGATCTTTACATGCAAATTATTATCTAATTGTTATGTATTTAATTCTAACCCTGAGCGTAATTCTTTTGTTACAGCAGCTGAAATGATGATGATAAATTTTTATTATTATAATAATAATTATTATTATCCATCCATCCATCCATCCATCTTCCGCTTATCCGGGGCTGGGTCGCGGGGGCAGCAGCCTAAGCAGAGAAGCCCAGACCTCCCTCACCCTGGCCACCTCCTCTAGCTTATCCGGGGGAACACCGAGGCGTTCCCAGGCCAGCCGAGAGATATAATCTCTCCAGCGTGTCCTAGGTCTGCCCCGGAGGAATAATTATTATTATGAATACATGTTTTTGAGACTTCAGAATCTTCGTGATTTATTTGTAAGCTTGGTCTGAAGCAGACCTAAGTTTGCTGGTAGAGTACAAAGAAATTCAGGTACAAAAATATTGATGAATCACACATGATTTATGCATAGATTTGTGTGTACTGTTTGCGAATTAGGTCCATTGTTTTTTTGGGTGCAACAAAAGCACTACTCCATCTGAACATCGCTACAGAGTTCGTGTGTGGCCAGGTGCTCCATGGCCTTAGATGTCTGTGGAGAACTAGGTTCAAATTCAACTACAAGACTACTTTAGTTTCTCCTTAGAATTTCAAAAATACACCAGAGAACTTCAAAAACATCAATAAAAGCTAGCATACACTCAAGGTGCTCGCAATTGAGAAACTGTTTACCGAAAACCCAACTTCGTCTTAGTGTACTGCTTTCTGTCCTGCGTGTCCTTATTAATCTCTTTATTAATAGTTACAGATCAAACTATAAGGTCATTTAATTTTTCTGATATACCAGTGGTCTATACAAGTGATGGTTGTTACATTACTTTTGTGCAACATGGTCTGAGATGTGTTGTCACAAAAGTTAACAGTATAAATACTTCTCTGCATGCCCACAGAATAGCAAAAACTCCCTACCTTAACAAGGACACACACAAGACTTTTGTTTCTTTATGTTTAAGAATAAACAGGCAAACAGCAAAGATGCTGGAAACCACGCCAAAACGAAGGCATGTGTAAAAATGGAGGCTATGGTGCTACAAGCATCTCTTTTGATACCTCTTGAAAATCAAGCTTTGGCTGCTTGGTTGGCATACGCTCAGCTTTCACGTCACTCTGGATCTGGGGTCCTTTACCACTAGGTTTGTGTTAGCATGCTGTCTTTGTCGTTCCTCTGAAACATCCTTGTCATTTAGTGCAATAAAAATGAAAACATTCAGATCAGAACTTCTTTAAAGTTGCACAGGCCTCTACTGTTTTAACCCTCCCTCCATAGGAGCTGAAGTCAGCTGATTGTAGTGCAAGAGCTCAGGACACAGGCATCTCAAAGAACTCCTTTAATGCAAGTAACCTTTAATTGTTTCATAAGTAACTGCAATGTGACAATATGTGGATTTAGTGCAGTAATGCATTACGTTACTGTGTTAGAGAAGACTGTAATGTGATTAGAGCACTGTGATGCTTTGGAGCATGTTACACCCACAAGTGCTTGTTAATTCCCCCTTAAAAAAGATTACAGTAAAATTTCATTGTTTTTTCAAAGTACCACACGTTCATTCAAACATGGATCTGGTTCTAGTATGGCTAAGTTCCTAGTTTAAGGCTCCACCCTCTGAGATGTGATGGTTCAAATCCCACTACTGCTTTCTTTATTTAAAGATATTGTTTCATAAGAACAGCGTCTATGTTTATGTGAAGCCGATATAAACCAGGAAGACTTCTCCTCAGATTTCAGAGTGAAACTGCTGCTTGTGTCATTTGGTATTCAGCATTATAGGATGGCAGTACTCTTTCATTTCTGTTTCATTCTGAAATATTGGCAGTCCAACCAGAAAGGAAAGCAGTGTGCAGCCACATTTCTTCTGAAATAACAGAATGTGAGTAGAAACAGTCGCAGCAACAATAGAAAGCAGAGTGGTGCATCAAATGCATGCTTAGTCAGACGTCAGTGGGTATTACTGGAAACTGGATGGATTATGATGATAAGAAATGACTTCCTGTACTGTATGAGAGATCAGAATTACCTTTGAAATAATCAAAATCCAATTTGAAAAAAAAACAAAAAAAAATAATTTTTTTTTTGCACGGCAACTGTTTCGGGGAGTAAAAAAAGATGACATGAACTACAAATGCTTGCATTTTTTTGCATTATCCGGTTGCAGTATGCACTACCAATTATGGAACAGACATATTAAAAACCCTTTTTATCACATAAAAACATGAAAGAGAACCTAATAAAGAAAACCTAATAAGGTCAGCATTTGCCATGCAGCACTGTTCTCTTAATATGAGGCCGCAGCAGTTTCCATGTTATTCCCCTTTCTCTCCTTCTCCCAGGTCCCTGGAGTCCGTCTTCATTGCTGTTTATTGAATGGACCACTCGACGCTCCCACTGCTTTCCAAAACAAACCCGCATTTTTTGACGCTCAGAGAAAGCTGGATTCCCCCCCTTCTCTTTTCTCTCCTCCCATCCCTGCACTTGCTTTCAGCCAAAAGCATAGCGGACTGCCAGAATGTGTAAACATGAGTGTCACTTAGTAATGTTGCCTCGCAGGAGCCCTGGGAAATGTAGTTCAAACAGGTTTCACCAACAGTTACCAGCTGCTGCCACGTGGAGCCGCCAATGTGCTTAGATGCGAAGTAGAATTTTCTTCTTCTTCTTTTTTTGCTTTTAAAGGCACTGGCAAATTTTCTCATCTCATATTCAGCAAAATCTATACATCATCAGCATGAATGTAGACTCTTCATTATCTGTTTTTTTTCTTCTTCCTCTGAAGGTCGTTTGAGGAGGGGGTTTTGTGTGTGTGTGTGCCTGAGGACTCCGAAATTGGCATTCCAGCCCACATGTAGTCATTCTGTCTCGCTGATTGAGACTGTTGTCTAAATGAGGAGCGGTTAATTACCTCCTCACAGCAGCTCTGTTCACCATGCAGCTTTACCCACCAAGACCACAGAACAGATCACAACACGACACCTCTGGTTAACAAATTAGACAGAGAGGTAAAGAGAGAGGGAGGGAGACGATGGAACAACAGAACAGAGTTAGGGAACTAATGAGGAAGGAAGGGGGAAAGCGGAGAAGAGATTAAAGAACTGGACACTGCTAGCCAGCAAATTAAAGCAGGGGAAGGCAGGTGAGGGTGGAGAGAAAGTGGAAGAGAAAGAGGAGGGATGTAAGCGGGAAACACAGACCGAGGATGGAGAGAGAACCCCGCAGGAAGCGGATGAATAAATGAGAAACTGGAACAAAATGTTGAGAAGTGAAAACAGATGACAAAGAGAGGTTAAATCAAATGAGAGGGAGATGCTAATACAAATGAGGGGAGCAGTAGAGAGGGAGGCGGACAGGAAGCTAAACTGACACCAGAACCGCAGGAAGCTGCTTTAACAAATGGGGCTGTGCCGCGGCCTACCAGCACTGTGCTGTTATACGGCCCATTTTTCATTAGTGCTGTGATTTATCAACACAGTGCTGAGAGGATCGTAGCAGGGGCTTTTGATTAAGGCCATTAGATATTAGACATTAGCCGTGAGATTACTCACACTGCTGGGGTGCGTTTGATTTTTTATGCCAGGGCTTGCCCAGGGGCAGCCGCTGTGCCCCGCTGACTGTTCTCTTTGAAGCAGCCCTTGACAATGATGGGGTCTCCCCAGTGGCTCAGCGGGTGACGGAGTGTTCCATAGGTTAAGTACACTTGGCTGAGTTTTGACCTTTGTCATGCCATCCCTACTTCCTTTACTGCTGCTTTCTTCTATTTTGTCACTGTCAACTTTATTCTGTTTTTCATATCTCACAAGTCTGCATGGATTCTTTTTTTTATATATATAAAGTTGAAGAAATTGTTGTGTTGTTTATAAGAAAGTAAATGTCAAACTTAAAGGGGCAACATGAAAAAGATAAACAAGTAATAGTGCTTCTCAGTTCACATACTTTTTGTCAGTACACTTTCATCAGTACACTGCATATATTACATACTCACAGGTGTAGAACCTGATTTTTGAAAGGCTAGAGTCTCAAATGGAAAATGGCAAGTACTTATCATAATCTCCAGAAGAAAGTCCTTTATTATACCGCTCGTGACATTACATTTGTGCAACATGGCCTGAGATGCACTGTCACTTATAAACCTCAGGCTACATGTCCACAGAATGGCACAAACCCAAGGAGAGTTACACACAAGGCTGGTGAAAATCATTCCAAACAGAAGGTATGTGTAAACATGGAGGTTCCAATGCTACAAGCCTGACTGCTCATCACTGCTTTATGATACCTGCTGAACATCAAGCTTTGGCTGCTTGGTTGGGGTCAGCATACACTCATCATTTGCCACAAGCTCTGCCTGCTGTCTTTGCAGTTCATTGTAAATAATTTGCACTTTACTGTCACATTCTTGTCTTTTCATGCCATAAAAATGAAAATAATGCTCACATTTCAACTTCTTCAAAGTTGTAAAGGCCTGTATTATTTTTATCCTCCTTTCATAGGAACTGACGTAGTGTGGTTGAGTGGCCTATAGCACTGGATTAAGGCTCCAATCTCTGGGTTCAGATTCCATAGATACTGGTAAGTCTCACGTTATTCACATAAGCAGAGTTTGCTATCTTCAGACAGAAACTGTTTCCCCATATTCCCAGTCTTTATACTAAAGTAAATTAACAAGGACACAAATGAAAGTTGTATCATTCTTTACATCCTATTTTTATTTATTTTCCATAACTGTTGAAAGGAAGGACAATGAGATGGTATTTGCTGGAGTTACTTAGCTGGTAAAACATATATACTCAATATGATCACTAAAGGGACTATATGTTTGATATTAAACAGACATCTAACTTACAGTTTGACCAAACTACCATATTTTATTGAATGAATTGAAAAAAAAAAACTATCTATTTAGTACATGACTGTTAATCAGTCTGGATTAGGGAGCACATGGTTTTGACAATTTTGCTGGTAACAGTATCATTCTCATTAGCCATTAGGCATTTTGAAACTTGCAGTTAAATACTGTACCTGTTTATTTTTGTCTTTATATAAATGAAATACTGCCAAATACTTATTAATCATTATTAATTTTCCTGTGATATTGCTGCAGTAGCTGAAACTGAAGCCCTAGATAACATTAATGATGCATTTGAGCTGAACACATGGACACACTTCATAGCAACAGGCTATCAAGAAGGAAATCTTTTCTTTTTAATCTTTTGATTTTTGAAGTGTTTGTTTACATCTACCTCAGCCCCAGTAAGAAGCTGACAAGCTGTCTGTTTGGGCTTTCCAGCTGACTGGAGTTTTGCTTGGCTCTTGACTTTGAAAAGAAAATTGATACATCCAGGCTGTGGTTAGACAGCTGTTTTATGCTGAGTGAGTAATAATTAATGCACTTAGCAATTTCCTTGCCACCAGGTCTTGAAGCATGTTGCTACTCAAAAATTAATCACATCATCTTCACCAGTTTCACTCTACTGAAAATACACATTTTGTTCACAGATGCTTTGGCATCATCAAATAAATAGTGCACAGAATTAAAATGCTACCTCACTTTTTTCTCCCCCCCCTTTTGTTAAAGAAATAATTTGCAGTTTTCCTAAATTTTCCTTGTCAGAACTGTCTTACTGCTTGTGGAACTATTTTTAATTAGCACATTTTTTTATACTTCGATTATTTGTTTAAACCTGCATGTATTTATATATTTTCCAAAGAGGCAGTACCGAAAGCGGGAAACACATCTTAATGTGTCATGGATGAACAAGTCTCCGCTCACTTACCTACTGAAATATAGAGATAGTTCCTAACTTGTCTTTTCCAATTTGTGCTGGTTGTGTAGTTTACAGGAAGTGTAGCAAAGCCGTAGGAATCAACACAGTATATACGATAAACTGAAAGGTCCTAAAATGCTCTGTTTTCTTTGAGTTTGTAACTATGGAAAGATTTACCTGTAATTGACATTGTAAAGTTGGGAAAAGTGCCACAGCAGGTGTTAGCCAATCAGATCACTTTATAAATATATCCTAAGATTGGGCGGTAGTTTCTTGCAATGCTTGTCGTTCAACATCAAAATGTATGAGAAATGATCATTTCGGTGAATAGCTCTTTGTTGCCATTGTGATGATCGCGCCAGACAACATGCATGCCCAGAATAAAGTCAATGTGTCCCTAACTAAGTCTTTCATATTATCATGCATGTATAATAATATATAGACTATTATATATGATTGGTAAAATAAAAATGGTCCCTGCAGCTGGAAATTCCTGCTAGTCCTGAAAAAGTCAAGACTAGCACAAAGCTTACACAGTGGCTTTTGTTTTAAATCTATTTTTATACTCCCAAGTCTGTTTTCCTGCACTTTACTAGCGTAACTACAGCAACTGTGTATTGGTTTCTGAGCATTTTCAACAAGGACACGAGTTACAAATAGTGTGCCTAAATGCATTCCTGTGCAGACACACATGGTGTTCTGGAGATGCTGGTGCTGCTCTGCTAACATGCTTCTCACACTATGTCTGCTGTCCAGAGAGACTTCAGTATACATCTGTAACACCACACCGGAGGGGAGT